>LOJH01002890.1:5576-19806 GCA_001685095.1 Ellobius talpinus
TGGTGGCGCACACCTTTAATCCCAGCACTCAGGAGACAGAGGCAGGTGGATCTCAGTTCGAGGTCAGCCTGGTCTTCATAGTACCTGGACAGCCACGGCTATACAAAGAAACCCTATCTCAAAAAACCAAAAGGAAAAGAAAAAAAGGACCTTGTCCCCCTCAGAAGAAGTAGAAGAGGAGGAGAAGGGGGAAATAAGAAGAAAGAAAGGGTTGACGAAAATAAAAATGACAGAGTGGCATGGCTTTGTTTTCCATAAATCTCTTTAATGCCTGACTTTCTGGAAGGCAGCTTAAGTCCTGTGCTTCCACGTTCAAGTGGTAACATCACATCCCATAGACATCACATCATTGTCGTAAGGACCAGTCTTCCCTGCATCACGGTCTGAATAGATCTGGCCTGGTGGACATAAGGGTCCTAGTATCAGTGCCATTGGGCTAGAGGCCAAGCAAGAGGGAGCTGCAATATGACAGGCAGGTGCCTGGGTCCTGCTGACCGAGTCTGTCCCTGCAGGTGTCCTGGCACTGTGGGTCTTGGTGACTCATGTGATGTACCTGCAGGATTACTGGAGGACCTGGCTCAAAGGGCTGCGCGGCTTTTTCTTCGTGGGTGTTCTCTTCTCGGCCATCTCCATCTCTGCCTTCTGCACCTTCCTGGCATTGGCCATCACCCAGCACCAGAGTGAGGACGGTCCAGGGAAAGGAGGAAGGGAGAGGGCTTGGGGGTAGGGAGCAACCTGGGAATATACCCTGCCTGGGATTCCTGTCCAGTTTCTACAAGTGTGATTCCGAATGGATACAGGGACTGAATGGGTCACTTGGCCTCCCCTGCCGGGCTTCCTTTCTGTTAAAGTGGGGAGAATGAGAGCCCCCACCTCCTCAGGGGCAGGAGGATTCCAGACTGGTATGAAGTATTTGACAAGCCTGGCCCACATGAATACCTCTCACCCCAGATTTGCTGGGGTCCTTTAGTGTCTGCCTAGCTCCAGGAGGGCAGCACCCCCTGGTGGCTCTAGTAAGAAGTAACCAGAGGCCATCCCTGTTTGATGCAGGTTGGAAGTGGCCTGTGTGTCACAAAAGGGGAGTGGATGTCACAGACCTGCTGGCCAACTCTGACCTCTCACGCCTCAGCTTTCTGACTACACATGCAGGAATGCTCTACCACGCTCCACACACCAGTCTTTAATAGCACTGGTTCAAGGCCCAGAGGCTATAGAGCTGTAGAGTGGGGTGGGGGGGTGTTCTAGTCTTGGCTGCTGGTGGTGCTTTGGGTAGATCTCTCAAGTTATCATTGGTTCCTCTCCCCTGCAGGTCTCAAAGACCCAACCAGCTACTACCTCTCCTGCGTCTGGAGCTTCATCTCCTTCAAGTGGGCCTTCCTGCTCAGCCTCTACGCCCACCGCTACCGGGCTGACTTCGCTGATATCAGCATTCTCAGTGATTTCTGACCCAGGGAATGAGGTCATTCCAGCCTGGGGGCCCTCAGGACCTGTACTCAGCTTCTGAGTCAGCACGTGAGCCTGCCCCATACCCTGGGGACTCCAGAACTGTGGCAGAGCATATACGGCTGGGGCCAGTTCAGTTTCCCAGGAACTGTTGAAGGAGCACTGCCAACCTGCCCGTCAGCCTGGCTGGAGGGCAGCTTAGCCCTTTCCAAATGGATCTATTTTCTTAGTACTCTGAGGAATCTTTGTAAGTAGGGCCATGATAATGAACTCAAGGTGTCAAGGGGTAGGGTCTGAACACATGACTAGTGGCAGGATTAGGGACAGGTGTCCTTGCTGCCCCAGACTTCATTAAAGCCATGGGGATGGGGAAAAGCATTTGGAAAGGTTTGATCAAATGAGGAATCTCTAATAGAGATCTCCAATCCCATTCCAACACCTCCATCCGTGTCTCAAGGGTCAGGTATCTGAACTCACCAGTCCCTGGGGAAGTGACAAGTTGGCTTTTTTTCCCCAAGCTGCAAAACTGAACAGAATCCAGTGTCTCTCTTCCTACCTTCCCATCCAGAGTTTGTTTCCCATGAGGGTGCTAGAGCCAGCCAACCATTCCTGTGTGTCACACATGCGCAGATGACCACAGATTACCAGAGCCGGACTCCTCGGATGCTGCTAGACCTGAGGACCACAGGAATCACACCCCTGCACCTAGAAGGGCTTTGGAGAGGGGCAAGCTGGTGGGAGCCAGAGGGCTCTCCTTCTGCACTCCTGAGTCTCTAACCTTGCTCTTTACCTGCCCCTCATTGCATAAGACCACACACAGCCATGATGACCCCCTCCCCCGTTGATCTTCTTTATCTCTCTGCTGAATGGACACAGGCCAAGGCCTTACCTAAGTAGAGAGGCAGGGCCGGGGCTGCTACATATATCCTTTCTGTTAGGTTGCCATTTTGCACGTCCACTCTTCCACCAGGGTCCTGCCCCTTGCTCTCTGACTTACCTGTGTCACTGGCACGTTAGCAGAAATACAGCGGCCGTTTTATCAGCCTCAGGGTGTTTCTTTGTGGGGGGCTCTTGAGAGGGGACTGTAAGAGTGGGCAAAGAGGGGGCTCTACCTGTTTCTTTAAGGTAAGCTCTGGGCTAGCGGGCAGCCTGCCTTCTTGGCATGAGACCACTAACTCAGACCTCCTTTCCTCTCCCAGCCCTGACCTATGTGACTAGGATGCCCACAGTCCCAGCATCCCCTGCAATCCCATCTCCACCCCTTAGCCCGGAGAAAGGGATTTTTTTTTTCTCCTAAGCCCAGACTGCTTGGGGCTCCAAGGTATATGGTGACCAGGTTGGGCAGACTTTGAACCAGAAATGCAGGAGCTGGCACCCCCTCTGCTTATGCTGGGCACACTTTTTCTGGCCTGTTGGCCTCGTCCATCCTTTTTACCTTACAGTAATGCTCACAATATCATGGTGCTTTAAAGCAGGAAGGAGCCAGAAACCATGCCCACATCTAGAACCTTTCACTGAAGGATACAGGAGGCAGCGACTCAGCTGAGTCCCAGCTAGGACTTAAGCCCAGGTGTGTTTGCATCAAGATCTTTTGGGGTGTCTTGGCAAATTGAGTCTGAGAACTTGTCCCCATAGCCTACGGGGCCCAGTGTGTAGGCTCAGCCCAGGGTCATCACCTTTTTCACCTTGGTTGGTAAGCTGTATCTGGAGTGGGCTCTTCCTGCATGCGGCAGCCATGGAAGGGCAAGGGACTGGAGGGCCTGAGTTTGGCCCACACTTGCCCCCTTTCTTAGCCCATCAAAGGGTGCCGGGTGCACACCCCCTGCACTGATGATCTCTCACTAACATCCAAGAGGCGTACTCACAAGGACTTTAAAGCAAATAAAACATTTATTGTTCAGTTTTTTTCCATTTTTTTTCTTTTTTACAAAAACATGCATACATACACAAGGTATGGCAGGTCTTGGGGAAGATCACACGCACACACTCTTACACGCACGCACGCATACACACAAACACTTTCTTGGCCCCAGGCCTGACCTCAAAAGTCTTGAAGACTTCTGGGGTGGCCTCCCCTCCCCCATGTCTGTCTATTCTCCCACCTTATCTCCCCTCAGCCAAGCTAGTCCTATGTGGGGCAGCAGTCATAGTCGAGGTGGGGGAACCCCAGAAACAGAAGGCAGGCTCATTCTGGGGGCAGTGACCAGGCATCCCTGGGCTTGTGTTGTGCTTCTAAGGGGAGATGAAGGTTCGGCACCACTGGGTCAGGAAGCACAGGACTCAGCACCTGTCTGCTGCACCAAGGCACTGAGATGGTCCACATAGGGTGGCCTCTGGAAGGGCAGTGACCAGATGGGAGGCTTGCTGGTGACTACTCACAGAGAGAGCAGCTCAGAGTGGCTCTCAGAGCCCGGGGCTGCCAAAAGACAACTGAGGAAGCAGGTGAGAGGAACTCTCCTGTCCTCAGGAATAGGGGACCCCTTGGTTCCTCCTATTCCCCTAGCCCTTCAGAACCTGGGAAGGGCCACCCTGGCTGAGGCCAAGTTCACATTTCTGTATGGAGCCTGGGGTGGTGTGCAAAATATGGGGCCTTCGGAGTTAAGAACAGTGGTAGTTATGGGTCCACCTGAACCGGTCCTCCGCTGTGCAGTCCTGAGGGCTGGAGGCCACAGCTAGGGGACTGGGTCCATTCTGGAAGAGCCTAGCTGGGCCCTCGTGCCCAGCCTGCCTCCTCCCAGGATCCTTCCTGGTCCCCATCCCAGACCCAGTGGCCTTCTCAGTTCCCTGGGGTAGCTGTCAGGGTAGTTGTGCTCTGGACCTGACTACCTGCCCAGAGGATCTCTGCAGACCCAGGAACAGGACTGACAGCAGAGGTGAGGAGACGTCTGAAGGGCAGGTGATCTGCTCTGAACCCCTAGAGATTCATAGGTTCTTCCTCTTCCAGCAGCTGCTCTGAGGGCCTGGGAGGGGGACAAGGGCAGGGTATTGGAAAGCCAGAGGGCTGTGTCAGCGTTACCCTCACAGTCCTACTTCAAAGGTCTGAGACTATTAGTTCCATGAGCCTGGGCTCCTCCAGTTGGGAGGATCCAAAGGGATTCAAAGGTATGGGCCTAGGATTGAGGGTCTGGTAGTACCTGTCTTCAGCCAGGATGCCCACAGAGAGGGATGCCAGTGCAGTCACGGCTTCCACTTCTGCATCAGCCCCTGGTACTCTGGGCAGCCAAGAGTCTGGACAGGAGGCCAAGCGCTGCATGCAGCCCCAGTATTTCCCTAGGACAAGAAGCTGGGTCAGTACGGGAAAGACAGCTGTTTGAGCTATATCCTAGACTGATCCCATGGCTAGGGGCACAGGTCCAGAGCCCAGCAATAGTGGTCATGTCATCAGCTTGAGGTGAGTGCCCCTTCCTGCCCTCACCTCCCAACTTACCCCTTCCCTACAGCCCTGGGTAACAGAGCAGATTCAACGTGGCTATAAGGACATCTTCACAGATAACCAAGCCCCTCTCCCATTCTTCTTGGCTAAAATTCCACCCTAGAGGGCTAGTGAGATAGATCAGCAGTTAAGAGCAAGGTTGCTCTTCCAGAGGACCTGGCCTTGATTCTCAGCATACAACAATCTGAAACTTGGGTTCCAGGGATTCTGATGCCCTCTTCTGACCTATAAGGTATTGTATGCTCTCATACATGGTGCATAGCCATACATGTAGACAAAATACCCATACACATAAAAAATAATTAAAAAATAAACCAGACACCTTTAATCATAGCACTCAGAAACACTGAGGCAGTTGGATCACTGAGTTCAAGGCCAGCCAAGCCTACATAATGAGTTCCAGGAGAGCCAGGGGTTACATAGACCCTGTCTCAAAAAATCAAAAATAAATAAAGACCACTCCATAGATGTGTGGATTCTAAAAGCACCAAGAGGGTCCACTCGACCCTACATCAGGTTTATGACAAGAATCGCTCACATATACCTGTGCCTTGTCTTCCTAGAGCAACAGGGTCCCCCTCATGACCTCCATGCTCAGCCTACCCCTAGGAGGCCAGACATGGTAGTAAATTCCTGTAATTCCAGCAGACAGGCTGAGGTAGGAGGGTCACACACACACACTGGAAGGTAACCTGGGCTACTTAGACTCTGTAAAACTAAATAACCCAAGAGCTGGGTTATTTAGCAGTAAGAGTGAGAGCCTAGCACATGCAAAACCCTGGGTTCAATCACCAGTACTGAAAGGGGGGGGTATTAGCAGGAGGTAAGACAATCATGGTACAGAGCCAGGACAAGCATCTCCACACCTGCTCTGCACAGCCAGCTCTGGTCCACGGAACACTCATCATCCTGCCGTTCTGAGATAGTGATGGACATGGACCAGCTCAGTGCAGAACCTGGCCCATGAGAGGTTTCACAGGCAGCTATGCTATGGGTATATGTCTGTTTCCCCAACCAAGCCCCAGATATGGGGAAATAATACTTTATTCATCTTTGTATACCAATGGAGATCTGGGGCCTTCACAGAAAGTGCTCAACTTAGTTGAAGTTGAATCTTTAACATGTTTTCCAAATGTGAGCTCTTCAATATGGTTATATTCTGAGACCCAGGTCGGCCCTCCCCACAGCTCTCCAGTCACTGGGACCAATACCGAGGAGGCTAAACCAAGCCTTTATAGCAAACAAGGCCTGAGTGTTGTTGTCAACCTGGCCCCTGGTCCAAGATTATAGCCAGAGATAGGACCATAAGGAAGCCACTGTTGTGTCCATGCTTGGTCCAAAATGGAGGGCTAAGAGGTCACTCACTCATGGGGATATGACCACCATTACTCCTGGCGTGGTTCCTGGGAATCCTATTTGAGACTGTCAGTATGCCTCTGGCCTGGCAGGCACTGGGTCTCTGAAACTTTGCAAGTGGGATGGTGAACCCTAGAGGCATTCTCAGGTTTGGACCCAGCCAAGTATCCTAGGTCAAAACTCACTGTGCACCCTGATCACAGCTTCCAGAGAGCGGAGGGCATTGAAGTTGGGCTTCTGTTTCCAGCCTTCTTCTGAAAGGGGATCCACCTACAGAAACATTCCAACAGGGACGCCAGGCTCGGCCTGCATGAACAGGCATGAGCTGCTGGCCCTAGACCTAACCCGAGAAGGTCGTTCCAGCCCCACCCTTTCCCCTCTTATCTACCTCTTTGTCCTGAACTGTGAGAGCCAGGCACACCTGCCCCAGGGAAGTATAGATAGCTGGGGGCCGAGCTTACCTTGTTGCCCAGAAGAGCAGCCACACAGGCCTCAGAAGCATCACAGATGGCTGTGAGGTCATGACCACCTTCTAAGGCCAACACCACTGCACCTCCTGCCAAGTTCATCAGCTGCTGTGTCATGTACCCAAAACCTACATGGTTGAGGTGGGAGAAACTGTAGAGGGCGAGAGGAGAGGGAGCCCCATTCCCTACGCTGTTGTTTCCCTGCTTGCTTCCTCCTTCGTAGACAGTGTCTTAAAGATGAAAACCCCATCTATATGCTTCACTCCAAGCTCTGAAAAGTCAAGGGTCTTCTATACAAGGCCCCTCAACTAGCAGGTGGCAGGGCTGAGACTTGAATCCCAGCATCACCTCCGGTCTGAGTCTCTCTCATTGGGCCACCAGCTCTTTGTTCCCAGGCCCCATGGCATAGTGGATGGCACTGACATTCTGTTCTGAGAATGCTGCTCTTCGAACTTCCTCTGAAGCAGTCAATGGCCCAGCCTGGAAGCCTGCCTTCTACAACTGGCCTTCCATCTGGCAGACCTAAGTCTCCAGGGGCCTGGTCCTGGGAAGTAGGCTGTGCTGTGCTAGGCTGGGAGAACCCAGGAAATTCCAGGGCCTGCAGCCCTGCTCCTGACCTTACACGTGGCCCTGGACTGTGGCCATTGCTTCCTACCTTTTCATTCTGGTAGGTGCATTCCTGTCCCCATACAGCCTGCTCTTACTCCCCACGTCTCCCCCATAGCTAGGGCCCCCTTACATTTGGCGGAAACATGGTAGCCACCCAGCGGGGCTGGGTGACCCTCGGCAGCATCAAATCCAGCGGACACCAGGACCAGGTCTGGAGCAAACTCTCGGGCAATGGGCATCACCACTATCCTGAAGTTGCAAGGAGAGGTGTTATCCACCCGGGGCCCAGGACAGCCCATCCTCACCCCTCCTGCCAACTTCACTGAGGGCACCTATCCTTATGGGATGCCCTGATCTCCTTCACCCTGGCTGTGGCTCTGGTACACTAGCCTCAGAACTCAGCCATACAGAGACTTTAACCAGCAAGGGGCAGAATGGAGACAAACATCCTATGATGAAAGAAGTGTGTGTGTGCACGCTTGGTGTGTGGTTTGCACAGCCAGCTGCATTTGAGTTTGCTCTGGTCACTAAGTCTCAGGGACTCTGGCTAAAGTTGAGCATACTATGTTTAGAGCTGACCTGGGCAACTTGCCCCCTAAGAATGCACCAGGGTGACCAGACCTGAAGTCCTGGGCTGCCAAGCTCCATCCTTCATCTTCTTCCCCCTGCCTGCCCCTAATGCTCCAACTCAATGCTGGTGTCCATTTAGGCATTTAGCTTGGCACAGACACCAGGGAGCGAAGAATTAATTCTCATGGGAGAACCTCCAGAAAAGGACTTCTAGGTTTAATGTAGAGTTCCATTTTCCCTAGAAACAGACATAGGGGTCTGGAATGAAGGAGACAAGGACTCCTTACAAGGGTCCAAAGCTCTTTCAAGAGCCGTTTTCTAAAGTAAACCCATCCCTCCATGTGAACAGCACTTAAGGACACCAAGTTTCTACTCTCGCCAGAGACCCCACCACCTCCAGGCAGTCTTTGACTAAATGTGGCAGCTTTGTTCTACCCAAATCTCTCCAGATGTGTGGCTCTGAGTTTCTCATTCTTGTGTGTATCCTATTTCCTTATTGGAGCTGGCTTACAATGTCTCTTAACCAAATGTGAACAGACTGACAATTGGTTGCTTCCAGCCTAGGGCTGTGGGAAAGGGAAGAGAGACAGTCTTGCAGGACTGACTTCCTCTAGACCCCAGAGTGCTTACTTGAAGGCAGCGAGGTACTCAGGATCCCCCATGGGTGGATCCAAACCCCCAGCCCAAGCCACATTGACATTGAAGCCTTCACCATTGCCAGTCCCCACCTGGAAAACAAGCCGCAAGGAAGACATGAGAAGAACAGAGTCCCAAGCTCATCCAGGTTCTTCACTTCCAGACAGGGGAGCTGAGGCTCAGAAAGGATAAGCCACTGCTCAGAACCACCCAAGACAGGGGCAGAGAGGGTCCAGGAGGAAAATCAGTATGTGCCAGAAGATGCTGAGCCAGCATGGTTACCTCATCCACAGCCCCGCTGCCTGGGAAGAAGTTGCCGTCATCATGGCGATGCAGGGAAATGTACAGCACGCTGGGGTCCTGGTAGAACGTTTGCTGTGTGCCGTTGCCATGGTGAACATCCTGCACAACACAGCAGACGGCTGCTTGGGGTGATCCACAAGCAGAAGGACTTCAAGGTCGGTGACTATTCTGAGTCCTGGGACACTAGGCTCTTGGGGTCAGGAAACTACAGTTTCTAGGCTCATATGACTGAGTTGCCCCAAGTAATCTACTGTCTGGCAGTGATCTCCATCTCCACATGGAAAGACTTCCGGTCTTGAGATAGGATCTCAATATGCAGACCAGGCTGGCCTTGAGCTCACAGAGACCCACCTGCCTCAGCCTCCCGAATGCTGGGATTACTGTGCCATCATACCTGGCAAAACCTCTCTATATAGATTGAGTGTGAGTGTGTGTGTGTGTGTGTGTGTGTGTGTGTGTGTGAAAGAAAGAGAGAGAGAGAGAGAGAGAGAGAATCATCTCTGGACATAAACTCTTCCCACTATGCCTTGTGAGTGTGTGTGTGTGTGTGTGAAAGTGGGGGAGGAGAGGTAGAAATCATCTCTGTTAACATAAATTCTTCCCACTGTATCTTGCACAAAGTCATGAGGCATAGCATGTGGCCAGTGATCAAGTTTAAAGGGACCCAGGCCTCTAGGAAGTGCTGGACTCTGCCTCGACTCACAAGACCACACACAGGTTCCCATGTGCGAAATCCCCCCACTGTTCTCAATGTCTGCTTAGGAATGCTCCTTTCACACCTGTCCACGCAGCTGAGACATAGTAGTTAGAGACACACACCGAGAGCTAAGTGGCCTGGGCTCCAATCTTGGTCTCACATCTCCCGAGGTGAGTGACTATTAAAGGCAGTAATATCTGTATGTACTTCCCTCATCTGTGAAATGGGCTACAGTCAGGACCAGATAGAAAAGAGTCAGCTTCTAGATATGACTGATGATATGCTGATGCCATCAGATATGGCTGCTATGGTTACAGTGTGGAGGGGAAATGGCTCACTCTGCCAAAAAGAAGCCAACAACAAATTCAGACATGCAGCCCCATCTCTAATGTAAGGTTCAGGGTTCTGCCAGCAGGCGTGGGTCCCATGTCACCAGAAACCAGGACCTACCCAGTCAACAATGAGGATCTTGCTAGCCTTGCCTTGTTGCTGAAGCTGTCTGCAGGCGATGGCCACGGAGTTGAAGAAGCAAAAGCCCCTGGAGGAAGGAGAGATGGTCCTGCCAGCCCATATCCACCCTTCTCGGCCTACAAGGAGGCTCTGGAGGCTGCCCCCACCTCACACCACATAGGCCCGCCTCCCCAACGCCTTACATGGCTGTGGAATGATCGGCGTGGTGTCCTGGGGGCCGCACCACAGCAAAACCGTTCTGAAAGGGCAAAGACACTTATCACTCCAACAGCCATCTCTAGCCTACATTTGCCTGAGCCCATTCTCATCCTGGCCTCTTTCTTGAAGGAGTGAAAGGTGTGAGTGCCAGCATGTCACACTGAAGTGTTCAGACGCTTCATATATACTGCAGGCCTCTCGCAGCGACTCTAGATCGTAAGTGTCATCACCCCCAATTTATAGATGAAAAATCAAACGACAGTGAATTGACCCAAGTTACATGGCTGCAAATGGTAGTGCCGGGAGCCCTTATGATGCCAAGGGCACACTGATTGCCTTGGGCTATGAGCGCTCAGACACTGGAGCTGTGTGCTTCAGGCAGATCACCCCGAGGCACCTGTCTGAGAGCAGTGAGCATAACCCCAACCTAATACGCAGGATCCCATCACTAAAATGAGTCAACAGGCCTGTGGTACTCAAGAGTGGCCATGATGCACCCACAGCTATAAAACAGGTCTTAAGTGGTCTCGGATGGTCAGGACTGTCTAAGACACCAAGGTGCTAGTGCCCAGTGGCTTGATTACCTGTGACATGAACTTAGGAGTCAAGCCTTACCTTGGTTTCAGCCCTGATTTCCCTTTCAAAACCTTGTAGCAATATCCACAAGGAATGAGAGGTCTGAGGCTGGGATCCAGAAGCCCCCCCCCATCACCCGGGCACCTCCTCTGGAGTTTAGCAGCCTCTAATCTAAATGTCCTACCTTCAGCTCTCCGGAAGCCACTCTGAAGGCGAGGTCAGTGACGCTGCCTGCGGCCCAGCGGGCTGCATTGGAGGAGTGCAGCTCATTCCAGATGGTGTCAGTATCTACCTGTGGGGGCCAGGGTCGGGGACTGCATCATTCTATGCTTTCCACAGGAGACAGGGCCCCGAGAGGCAGTGCCCATCCCATGGCCAGGACCCCAGGGGCAGGGAGCTGGGCAGACAAAGCTGCCTCCCCAGTGCCCCACCGCCCAAAGGCAAGGCCTCCTGTGTCCCCAGTCCCAGCAGGACTTCTTCCCAGCACCAACTCGTGTGTGGCCAGCACTCTGCCTCCCCAGTCAGGGGAGGGGGCATGGCGTTACCTGGGCGGGATTGGGGTATGGGCCGGGAGGGGTTTTAAGCCCCAGCTGACTCTGCTCAGGCCCTGCAGGACGGTCGGAGCTGGAGGGGCCGTCTGCACCACTGTCTTCCACTCAGGGCCCCTAGCCCAGGCTGGGAGGCCCCCCAAACCCAGTCCCTGGGCCTCAAGGCTAGGGAGGGGCCGGGGGCCATGATGGGGAGATGGGAAGGGCGAGGCGGACCGAGAGAGGCGAGGAAGGCAGAAAGAGTCGCAAGAGGCTGGAGAGAGAGAGAGAGAAAGGACAGAGAGGGAGAGGAGGGAAGGGAGAAGAGAAGCAACAACAGTTGGAAAAACCAGAAAGTGGCAAGAAATGGGGAGTTGTGAACAGGGCACTGACTGTCTCCCCAACAGCCCCCCTGGCAGTTTCCACTGCCCTCCTTGCTCAGCCTCCACCTCATTTCCACACACCTTGCCTGGCACCATGACAGGGACATTCTGAGGCAGGGAGCCATGCCAGAGGAAGCAGAAAGACCTCCGACAGGTGAGGGAGAGACGAGCAAAGCTGGAAGGCTGTGTCCTGGGCAGCTAAGTACATGGGAGGCACCCCCACAGCCCCACACTAGGCAGTCCAAAATCTGGAGGTCAAGTAGGGGTACACCTGGAGCAAGCACCTTAGACCTGAGAGAGACCCACTCCTGGGCAGGGAGAGTTGCCAACTCCTGGGACACAATCTCAAGCCCCAATGTGAGCCTGTCTTGAGCCTCACTCAACATCTACCAAATACCTTCTAACTGTGAGGCGCTGGGTTCCACACTCACGGGACACTAACGGGACTGGGATCTAGCTATCGCATGGAGCTCCCAGCCAGCAGAACATACTGGGAAAGGCCCTGACCTACCCAGTCTGGCAGAACCACAAGTCCCAGGTGGCAGAGGGGTAGGAGTGGGTCAAGAGAACCGAACGGAAGGCTGAAAACCCTTGGCAATGCCCACTTGAGATCTCTGGGCATACTTACCCCAACCCCGCCACAGGGTAGCATCACGAACATCCGCTGTGCCAGGAGTCCTGTGGGGAAGAGATACAGGTCACATGAGTGAGGAGCACAGAGGCCTTAAGAGTAAATATGGAGGGAAAAGCAATACAGGGAGATATGGAGATGGGCAGTGGGGTGGGGGGTGGCGGGCAGACGACACACGGACAAGAGCAGGGCAGCACACTGGCATGGGGGTAGCTAGGCAGCTGGGCACAGCTGGGGCACAAGTGCAGAAGTGGGTGATATGGGTAAGCTCGGGATGATTCGGGGCTGACATCACCTGTCTCCCTCTCCTACCTGTCAGCTTCCCATTATCCAGTTTGAGGCGGCTGAGGGGGTTGGTGCCATAGAGGAGCACGTGCCTTTCAGAATGGACTGATTGCAGCTCCTCTAGGGAGGCCTTTCGACCCCGGAGACACTGAGGGAGGGTCCACAGAGCTCCTGAGGTTTGCTTACCCCGCCCTTCCACCACCCCCAGACTACCCACTCCCTCATCCCTTGCTGACCTCAAGGCCTCTCGCCCGTTCCCATGCACAACCCCACTGCCGCACCTCACACTGGCTGCGGAGACCCCGCTCCTGCAGCCGGGACCAGATGCTCTGGATGCGGCCTGCGTGCTCAGGGTGCTTGCTGTTGTCTCCACAGGAGCATTGGTGCTTCAGCATCACTGAGTCATAGACCAGCCCTGCAAGAAATAGCTGTCAGGGCGGGCGGTGGGGGAGAAGCGGTCCACATGGCTACAGATGGAGAAGAGCCCATACCCACAGAGCCAGGCATGTACACATTCCTTGCTGCCACACATGTCCATTTCCTGCCCAGCCCTCATGTGGAGAGCCAGCCCTGTTTCCCTACGCACACATCTAAATGCCTCAGGCAGCCTGATGTACACACCAGGGCAGTACTAGCCTACCTTGCTCTGTATGACCCCTGCCTTCTTGGTACTCTTACTCCTTCCTCACAAGGCCCAACATATCTCCTGTGCACTCGAGAGTTCATGCCCTAAACTGGAGACTTAACACAGGACATCTCCCTCTTGGTGTCCCGACACAGAGAGGAAAAGCAATTCCAAGGAAACCTCAAGACTGGGAGAGGGGATACCCACAATGCTACTGGCCATGTGGCCAGTCTCCCAACTGCATATGGAAAACACTCAGAAAACTGGTTTACCTTGTAAGCAATATGCAAACAGCATGGAAACTATTTACATAGCATCGACATTGCACGAGGTATTAAAAGCCAAACAGAAGTGATTTAAATATGTGGAAAGATATATGCATAGGTTAAACGCAAATGCCATTTTACATGACAAAGTTGAGCATCTGTGGTTCTGGTACCTTTACTAGGTGGGCTGGGGTCCTAGAATCACCTCTCTGAGGGACTAAGAAACTGTATTTCAGCCTACGCCAAGGGAAGTCTCCAGAAACAGACCCTGTCCATGCACACTGCTGTGGGACGGTCAGTGTCTGCACATCTCAGGAGACCAGAGACTTTCAAAATGCTCACACCATTTGACCCAGGAATGCTACTCCTTAAGAATGACCCTCGAGAGATAATCCCAGACAGAAGACGTAAGAAAATTGAAAGTCAGGTATGGTGCCACACACATTTAATCCCAGCACTCAGGAGGCAGAGGCAGGTGGATCTTCTGAGTTCTGGGCCAGACAGAACTTCATAGTAAGAGTCTATCTCAAAAACTAACAAGCAAAGCAAATTAAAACTACAGCCAGGTGGTGGTGGCACATGCCTTTGATCACAGCACTCAGGAGGCAGAGGAAGGCGGATCTCTATGAGATCAAGGCTAGCCTGGTCTGGACAGCCAGGGCAACACAGAGAAACCCTGTCGCAAAAAGAAAACAGAAAACAAAAAAACCAAAGAGAGAGAGAGAGAGAGAGAGAGAGAGAGAGAGAGAGAGAG
>LOJH01002890.1:19867-40922 GCA_001685095.1 Ellobius talpinus
AGAGAGAGAGAGAGAGAGAGAGAGAGAGAGAACCAAAAAAAGAAAGAATTAAAACAAAAAAATTAAAATTAAAACTGAACTGGGCATGGTGATTCACACCTGCAATTCTAGTACTTAAATACCTGGCACCATTAGCAAAAAATAAAAAGGACTCAGTCAAACAGAATGCAAAATATAGCTGGCATGTCTGTGACATTAGACAGGTACGGAGGCTAACTTAAACCTATAATGAAATACACAGAGCTTAGGGCAACAAGACACTTGGTGATTTTTTTTATTCCTATATTTCCTTGAATTTCTCAAAATGTTTGAAATACTTTTGAGCTCTTTTTACAAGTACAGCAATGGTAAGTGATGTTTCAACTTTTGTTTTAAAAGGGTTGGTCATGGTAGAAGGAGACCAAATTCCTTCCTGGCCTGACTGCTGGTTCTGTCACTTATCCATAAGCTAGTCACTGTCAACTTAGGTTTCCTGAGTCGTGATGTCACCTGCCTCATGGGCACCACAGAGCTCAATCAAGATTAAGGCATGCTCTATGGTCTCTGGAACTGTCCTGAATACTGGCTACAGACATGGACATACACCCAAGCCTCTTCCTCCTGCCTCCCTGAGAGTCCCCTTTCGGTCTTACCTGTGGCAGGTGTCTCTGAGCTTTTGAGGACTTGGGTCTGACAGGTGGGCTCTGGGCTCAGCAGGGAGACAGGAGCTGCTGGGGAAGACTGGGTTCTGGACAGGGGCCTGTGTCCGACCTGGGCCAAAGGTAGCAACACAGAGTCGCTGGAGCTTCCCTGGGAGAGCCGCCCAGTTAGATGATGCTGCTTCTCCCAGAGTGGCACCTGAAAGAAACATGGCCACAGTCTCCAGTTTCTCAGATTTGACCACCCAAGGACTAAGGACTTTCCAGATAGACCCCCTTTCTAGAAAAATTCTAGATATGCACTCTGGCCTTTCGACTCTCCAGCTCCCTGAAGACCAGCATGCAGACTGATGCCCTGACTTCACAAGAGCTCTTTGGCTCTGAGTCTATGCTGACAGAGATTACCTCTCCTGGACTGTGCTACTAACCACAAAGAGACCTGCCTGAGACACTAAATGCATGTGAACTGTCACCACCAAGTGCCGCTGGTAGAATCCCATTTCCCAAATTCATAAAGTCTTAAGCCCCCCTCTTTGGAGGTAAGGTCTTTGCAGGGGGAATCAAGTCATCATTGAAGAGGCTTGCTGTCCCTCTAAAGAGGAAATCTGAGCAGAGGCCTACAGACAAGCCTTCCTCCACAGCTCAGAACACACACTCCCATCCCACTCAACACACACACCTTGATTTCACCCTGTCAGCCTTCAGAGATTCAAGGTGATCAGTATCTGCCTTTCAAAAAACCTGTGTGTAGCTCCTGCTGCAGTGGTCTTGGCAAATGAACACGGCCTTGACCCCCATGCTATCAATCTAAAGCCCAGAGGACTACCGTTGTCTGCTTTTTGCCCCAGCTACCTTTGGATGAAAGACAGCCAGTTGTAGGGAGAAGTGTGAAGGGGGAGTATGTGTGGCTCTGTGAAAAGCCAAGAAGCAGGCAAAAGAAGACGGTCTACTTGAGAAAGGCTACTGGTGTGTATGTGCACATGAACACATACATGCACACACACGCATGCACGCCTGCGCACGCATGCACACATGTGGGCATCTGCACCTTGGTGTGAGTCTTATGCTATCCCCCTTCTTTCCCCCATTATGTCAAGCCTTCTGACTGAGCTTTGCAGAGCCCTTGGGCCCAGCCATACCTGCTGGTGCTGCTGCAGAGAAACAGGGCCTCTGCCCTCGGGAGGCCCGTGGCCTGACTCCCTATGTTCCAGGCCATCATTCACCACAGGTCCCACTCCCCCACCATCTGTCTCTAGGTCCTCAGCTGAGGGTATCTGCCGCAGTCGGGGCTTCTCACTTGGCTTGGCAGGCCTCTGGGGAGGGGAGATGGCTGGCTGAGAAGTGGGACAGAGAGGAGGGTGGGTGGTAGGGCATGGGTTGGGTGAGGTCACATTCATCTGGCTAGGTCTCCAGCAGCCACCTCTCTTGTCTGCCAGGCCTTTCCTCCTCCTAAACGCCCTTCTTCCAGCCCACAGGGGCTCACCTAGGCAGGCCCTTAGCACTTCCCCTACCCAGTTCCTCTCACCTTGATCAGCTGGATATGAGGTTTGAGCCGATCCTGGCGGGGCTGCAGGGGGCCCAGCAGAGGAGAGGCAGTGGCGCTGGGGGGCAGGGGCTCTGAGCGGGTCCGGTTAAGTGGCCGGTGGAGGCCTGAGCCGGAGAGCCGCTCGGTGGTCAGTAAGGGCTGGGCAAATTGGAAGGGCAAGGGCCCAAGCCCAGGCACTGGAAAGAATGAGATGTATGTAAGGAAGGGATTCTGGAAGACAGGAAAGAGGTGGGGGCATACAGTGGAGGGAGGGCTTGTCAAGGAGATATAGACAATAAGGGACTAGAAGGTGGGTCTTTCCCAGAACTTAGCCCCTTGGCAGGGTGTACAAATCCTGCCCATCCTGGGAGAAGCAGGAAGACTCACCAGTCCACAGTGGGGCATGGGAGACTGAGGGATCCAGCAGGAGAATGGGCTGCAGGCGAGAGGGTAAGGTCCCCCCAGCCTCTGGCTCCAGACCGTGGTGCAGGAAGAGGGGAGCGTGGGGGTTCCCCAGGACAGGACCCCGAGGACCCAAAGTCGAATGGGTCCTGCGGTCACCATCAGCCTGAAAGAAAGGAAAGAAGTCAGAGCTGGACAGGATTCTGGGAAAGGAAGGTAAAGAAGAGGCAACAGGACACAGGCAGGAAAGAGGCTGGAGAAGCGTGGAGTGGGGGCAGGTTGCCCCAGCCACTCACCCTGGCAGGGGCAGGCAGCCCCAGTGTAATTGCGGGCAGCAAGGACATTGTCGGCAAAGCGAACGGGGCCAGAGAAGTCTCCTGCAGCCGCAGCCGCTGGCCCAAGAGCGCCTGCCATGGGGAGCAGGGTGATGGGTCACCAGTCCTGGAACTCTAACCCTGGTCTGCCTGTCCCCAGAACACCCAAGAGGCCCTGCTAGGGACTCCCCAGACCCTGAAGCCTCAGGCCAGGCCACATGCTGGAAAAAGGCCAAGACTCAGAACTGCCCCCAGGAAAGCCCAGTCCCAGTAAGGCCTTACCTCTGAGCCTAGGGCAGGGTTGGGGCCATGCTCGCTGTCATTGGGGGAGCTGCACCCTGAGGCAGGTGTGCTGCTACTACCGGGGGAGGAGTCTGAGGGGAGAGGAAAAAGAAAGGCATAGTCAGGGTCAGGATTCCTGGCCACAGTTCCTCCTTTCTGGGATGTGTTTCTGCTTTCTTCCTGGAGGAACAGAAAGCCACCAGATGGCCACCAGCCTGCAGCATCTCTGGGCAGTTGTTTTCATGCAGCTCTCATTTCCCCTACAAATGCCAACTTAGCAGACCCAACAAGGTTAGGGCTTACCCTCAACTAACCCTCTCCCAGGCAGGTGTGGGGGATACACCCTGGACAACACTTAGCAGGCCCACTGGGTGGAACCTGGCCCAAAGGAAGAGCACCACGGGTAAGAAGGGCAACTCCACGGCCCTATTGGACCCTACCTCCAAAGGTCTCGGCAGGCCGCCTCCGAAGGCTGGGCGGGGCACTCTCCTTTCTGAGAAGGGGATTCTTGCGCCGCTCCAGGGACTTCTTGGGCTTATAGCGCAGCTTCAGGTTGGGCTCAGACACTGCAGAGGAACGAGCATCACTCCATTGCTATGCCAGCTACCTTGCTCCTCTCCACTTTTCTTTTTCTTAAAGGGCCTCACTACATAGACCAGGCTGGCCTTAAACTCACAGAGCTCCGCCTGCCTCTGCCTACTGAGTGCGCGGACTAATGGCATGCACTACAGACAGGCCTGCCTTTTCTGTGCCCTTTAACTTCCCTCCTGGCCACCTCTATGGGTTAAAGAGAAAAAAGGCAAAGCCAGAAGGGGGAAAAAAACGTAGTGTGCTAACTGCCCCAGCCCTCCCTCAACCCCATACTCCTGACTTAAATCTAAGGCCCTTCGCCTACTCTGATCCCCACGGAGGTCTGCCCTGCTCACCTGTTTTACGCAGGGGAAAGTGTTCCGGGGCTTCAGTGGGCAGGCTGGGAACCGCAGGCAGGAAGCTGCTAAGCACAGAGCGGGCAGCACCCTCTGTGTCCAAGGGCTCAAGAGTTCTGCGGGGTGAGCATCAAGGCTACTTCAGAAGCCCAGGCTACCCAAAGGCCCTGAAATCTCACTGTGCACAAATGCCTTCCTGAGCACAGCTGCCAGGAGAGCAACCACCAAGAGTTGGGCAGTGTGGAGCCAGCATGACAGGCGTCATCTCCAGGTGGCAGTAGTGGGTCACCCGTGCTAATGTAGCCTGTCTGCTCCAGGGATAAAACCCAGGCCTTGAAGCTTAGGGCCCCCTGGAGACTCTGCCTCCTGCTACCTTTTCTAGGAACCAGGGCTTCTGTGCACAGCAAGGGCCTCAGGTGAGACACGGGGAGAAAACTAAAGGGGAGAGGAGGGCAGGTCCTCGTTGAGGGGGATTCGGGGAGGATCATGTTAGGGGTGGAGGAAGAAGCAGGTGGTAGGTGGTAGGGAGGAAGGGGTTATAAGCACGTGAGCAAGGTAACTCAGGGCAGAGGGTACGGAAAGGACCTGAGGGACAGTGTGAGCAAGGTAACTCAGGGCAGAGGGTACGGAAAGGACCTGAGGGACAGCGTGAGCAAGGTAACTCAGGGCAGAGGGTACGGAGAGGACCTGAGGGACAGCGTGAGCAAGGTAACTCAGGGCAGAGGGTACGGAAAGGACCTGAGGGGCAGTGAGCTGCTACCTGTAGGGAATACTGGGGCTGCTGGGATGGACTGTTCTCTCAAGGGCTGCCTGCTGTTTTTTCAGGATCACCTCAGCCAGCTTCTGCTTGACCACACTGCTGGCTACAGCACCTGCGGAGGCAGAGAAACAAGAAGACTGGCAATGGGGAGACAGGAAGCCTCTCGGGTACATTCTCTGCCCTCTGTCCAGGCCACACTTTCAGCGCACCAAGTCTGAGGAGCTTCTCAGGCAAGAGAAGTAGGCCCGAGCCCCCAGCCCTCATGTGAAGCCTCTAGACACTTCTGCCCACACTTCTGTTCACAGGCAGAGCAGAAGGCATCCTAGAAAATGGTGACCCTTCCACGCACCCCTTCCAGACCCATGGTGGACTCTGAACAGCAACCAGAGAACAGGGGAGACAAACCCCACTCTTACTTCGCTTGCTCTTGTCTTTATTGAGAAGTTGCCGAAGTTCTTGTTCCTGCTGTCCCCCCTGCAGCTCTGTCACTGGCGTGTCCATTGAGAGCTGTGGACAGAGCAGAGCCGGCAGCTCAGGGAGGGCGGAGTCAAGGACAGAGCTAAGGTCCAGGGAGGCTGGGATGGGTCTAGGGAGTTCTGTCTTTACCCTCATGGGCTCCGCTGAGCGCTGTTGCTGTTGCAGGCCTGCCAGGAAGAGATGGCGGTGCAGACGCTGGGGGTGCTGCAGGGCCAGTAGTGCAGGCTCTGGTACGGGCTCCACTGTGGGCCGTTGGCCCACGCGCAGATCCATGGGCTGGGACTGGCAGCCTGGTGTGTCTGGCTGGAGGGCAGGGCAGCCTGGGGACACACAGCAGTGTCAGGTGGATGGTTAGTCTGCAGGAACACGGTCACAGACGATTGAACCCTGGGGGGGGCGGATTCGACATCGGTAAAATCACCCTTAGGTGGCCTTTTCCTCACAGAAGACTATCAGTGAGCTACAGGTGGGACCTGGATTCCAATCTACCTATGAGGAAAGAGGCCTACAAACGAGACACCTTCCTTCCGATTGCTGATGGCTAGCACTGAGCCATAGGACTGCAAGCATGGAGTCTTCCCCCTAGAACGCTTTTCCACTGGCTTGGGGCTAAAGCTATAGTGTTTTCTGAGATGGTGATGCAGTTCTAGGCTCTATACTCTGCTGCCCTTTGTCTTTCTAGGAATGAGGCCAGGCCGGCTCAGGATACTAGAGACCAGGCAGGTAACCAGGTCCACTCACTCGGTCTCTTAAACCCTCAGCTGCCACTCTCTCATCCCCATGCTCTCTCTGTACCACTCCGGTCCTTGGGATCCAGACATAGTGCCTGGAGCTCACAAGCAGCTCTGGCTGGTTCCTCTGCTCATCAGGCCCATGAGCTGTGGTGCAGACTCCTGCCTCCCATTGGAGCCAGCTGTGGGCCTGGCAAGGCCAGCAGGCTCAGCTGCTGCTTCTCCAGTGTCCTCTGCACCCACGCCAGGAGCACCTTGCCAAGTCCGTGGGTGCAGGAGCTATTTATAGCTCGCCAGCAGACCAGGGACTGTGCCAGCATAGCCAGCTGGCCAGGCTGGGCTAAGCAGTCAGGGGTGCTGAGATGCTGGGAGGTGGGGGAGGGGGGTCCTAGGGAAGGGAAGGATGAAAGCACGAGAGAGGGGGAATCTCCCCACAGGGACCTTCTTCAGGCATCCCCTCACAGAGCAGCCATAGCTATCCTCAGGGTCTGGCACTGATGAAGAATGGGAAGATCTCCAGTGAAGCACCAATGGGAGAGTCAGGAAATGTAGCCTGTGGTTTGATAACCTTAACATCATAACCTTAACATCTGTGGTACATGCATGCAACAAAACCCACTCAGCTCTCAGGGCACCTGCCCTGGATGCTAGTTATTGCTATTCTTTATCCCAGATGAACCAAGTGAGGCCCCGGTGTGAGGGGGACATCAAGGAGCAGAGAGAGGCTGGAGTCCAGTCCTGTTAAGGCCAATGCTACATTTCCCCACAAATGCTCAGGAAATCATCTCCCTCTGGAAGGGGCTCCCACTGCGCAGGGAAGCCGTGGGACGTTGTCACATTGTGGGACACTGTCACTAAGAGGTGTCACTCCAACACTGTGAGATGGACATGAAGCGCTGAGCCGGGCCGATTGTGGCCCTCCAGTTACTTAGCGATTTGAGAGGGTGACTATGCATCCAGATGCCACCCACAGTAAACAAACACCAGGATTTGGTGTCCTCACTCCTGTCTACATGGCTACCCAAGAAATCACTCCAGTTGAGTATGGGCCTCCATTGGCAACTATACCCGACCCATGAGAAGAGGCCTGTCTTCCCAAGTTCTGGTGTACTGGCTTCCTGAGGCCACTCCCTTGATGGTGTAGGGATCAGGAGCACCCGAGGTGGGGCACTATACCTGAGGCTTGTGGCTTAAGCCACAGCAAATTAGGAGCAGCCACCTAAGAGCCACCACCATCTTCACTTAGCATTACTTCCACCAGTGAAAAAGGATGCCAGGACAGAGGCTGGACTCTGGTCAGAACTTTCGGAATGCCTGTCGGGGTACCTTAGCATTGTGGGGGGGAAGGATGCTCCATACGGTAGCTCCAAGGCAGGGAAAGTTCTCTGGGAAGCCTCCTTCAGGCATTTCCCAATGAACACCCACCTCAACTTGGTCTCCTCCATGTGAACAGAGCCACCTAGTAAGACAGTGACTTCTCCCACGTAATAGACCCAGAACTTCTTATCCCCTGGTCTTTGGCTTGCAATGTCTCCTGCCAGTGCTGCCTTCTACATCCTACTTTCCCAAACCAACTGCTCAAAGCCCAGCTGGACCCAGGTCAGCACCCTTTCCTCCTGGACTCCATGTTGGCTGCTCATAGCATTGTAAGCTGTCCAAGGGCAAGTCTGGGTTAAGCTCCAGAGGTCGGCTTTGGTTTGCCATTGCTCATCATCCTGGGACTTAGGATACTGTAACTGGGCATAAGGTAGAAAATAAACACCAACTTGTAGGGAAATCTTGGTATTTCTCCTCAGTGGCTTAGGATGGTGGTTCACATTTATGCAGTTCATTAATGATCCGGAGCGAAAGAATAAACTCATGAGTCAAGTTCTCTCATTTAGCACACGTCATGTGTTACTGCCTACCGCCCCCCCCCACTTTCAGTCTTGTCTCCTTTTGTGTCTTGTCTTCCCAAGCTTTGGGACAGCTGAACTAAGATCCTCTGGTCCTTTCCAGTTCTCCCTGCTACGTGCTATGTGGTGGAATCACTACACACATCATTACAAGCCAGGGAAAGGACAGCTTCAGACCTCCATTCGAGACCTAGGTAGCAACAGGAAGTCCATTGCAACCCAGGCTTCCAGGAAGAGTGAGTGACAGCAGAGGCGGTCCAGGCCAGTAGGGAGGACCCAGAGAAAGTCATCTAATCAATAAGAGACCTCACTCTTGCCAGAGGGCCCATGAGAGGACAGAATGACTTGAAAACAGGAACACATGTCTCCTAACCTGGATCCAAAGATGCCTCTCCTGTCCTTATTCTTCTGGAGGCCCAACTTTGTCTCTTCCTCAGGACCCCCATCTTCCAAGTCTCTGGCCCAGCAACATCCCCACTTCTTCAAGCCCTTGGGGTCTCACCTTTCCCAGGTGCTTTCTATTCCTCATTCTCATCTCCAGCCCATCTCGCTCAGGCCTGACTTTTACCTGTGCCAGGGTGAGTGGGGCAGCGGGTACCCAGGCTTACCTGGGATCCATCTGTAGAAAGGAGAGAGCTGAAGGCGTAGGGGGGGCAAGGGAACAGGGCTACTGACCCTGGAGAGGGCAAGCTCCCTGCTGCTCCAGGCTGGCCAAGTGGGATCTCCAGCTTCTGCAGCCAGCTACCGAGTGCCTTAGCTAGCTACTCCACTGCTTGGGCACAGCGCACAACAAGAACTCAAGGAAGCCCCAGTTCACCCAACAATGCCCTCAGCCCTCCCTGATGTGGTCAGATACCATCTTCCCTGGGCAGCCAAAGCACATTCCCAACAGCCTGAGGGGGAAAAAGCAGGTTGGGGGGGGTTGCGGGACCAGACTTGGGAGCATGTGGCTGCGGAGGGCAAGAGAGAGCTGGGGAGAGCAGGACTTGAGAAGCAGAAAGTAAATGTCAGGAACAGGAAGAGTCTTCAAAGCGGGAAAGGACTGAGCTGTGACTGCAGGCAAGGCAAAGCTAGTAGGAGCTGTGAAGTAGGGAAGATAGGCACCCCAAGGACCCCAGTGTAGGGCCCCCTCATCTAGTTGCCCTATTCTTGATTGTCCAAGAAAAAAGTTCCATTAAGCCTTTCTGAGATAACCTGGGTTAGAAACCTTTTCTTTGGAAATGGCGACCTCTTCCAGGCTCCCAAGCTCGCTCAGAATCCACAAAACCACAATAGGAACGTGGGTTCGTTGATACAGAAAAGACCCGGACAGGCAAGAAGGGGGAAGCAGACATGAGTTCTCACACCACCTGTCCGCAGTGCCATCCCAGCTCGGGGCCAAGGGACTGAAGGCCCTCCCAGAAGGGTCAAGGAAACCGAGGGCTTTCTAGAGGCAGTATTTAGTGGCTACACTCCTCAGATCAGACCTAGTGCACAAGGTTACTTTCTGGAGGGAGATGGGTGCTGCTTTCTGGACCCATGCTTAGTGGGTAGCTCCAGGCATAAGGGACTCAAACCAACGGCCCATCATACCTTATCATCCATGCCTTGGTATACAGTTCTGTGAGGACATGCTGCCCCACCCATTAATTCAGTCACCCCTGGAGGTCTGTCCAAGCCCCCATGTCGGGGTGGGACTGGTCCTATCTGCTCTCCTCACTTCTCATGCACTCCCAGTGTCCCCACACCTCAGCACAACACTGATTATGAGATCAAAGGTGGCATTTATCTCAGCCATCCTCACCTGCAGTAACACCTTCTAAGGCACAGGAGGTCCTGTTGGTACTGATGAATCACACAGTGATCCTCTCCAGACTCCCTCCCTAAAACAAGTATTTCTCAAGTTTTGTAATCCTCAAGGAACAACTACCCCAGAAGCTGCCTCCTCTTTCTAGGGCTAATCTTCATTCTGGATGTCTTAGGACCTCCTTCTTCTAGGGGCTCTGGTTCTGGGAGGTTTCTGCACTGACTCTTAGTGTGTTCCCTGTATAACAGTTAACCTTGGTTGTCAACCTGACATATGGGAAGAGACACCTCAGCAGAAGAATTACTGCCATCAGACTGGCCTGGTATGCTCTATGAGGCTTTTTTTTAATTGCTAACTGACAGAGGGGAGCAGTGATACCCCAGGGAGGTGGTCCTGGGTTGTAAGAGGAAGGCAGCTGAGAGAGGCAGAGAGAGCAGGGTGGGAAGCAGCACTACTCCATGGTTTCTGCTTCCACATTCCTGCTTGAACTCCTTCCCTGACTTCCCTCAATGACAGATGTACTATGATGTGGAACCATAATCCAAACAAACCCTTTCCTCCTCCAAGTTGCTTTTGGTCGTGGTGTTTACCACAGCAACAGAAACCAGATTTTTTTTCTTTTCTTTTCTTTTTTTTTTTGGAGACAGGGTTTCTTTGTGTAGTTTTGGAGCCTGGAGCCTGTCCTGGATCTCACTCTATAGACCAAGCTGGCCTCAAACTCACAGAGATCTGCCTGCTCTTGCCTCCCGAGTGCTGGGATTAAAGGTGTGTGCCACCACCACCCAGCTAAGAAACCAGATTTGAACACGCTGTCAGGTCCAGAAATCCCTGTATCCTGGGAATTAACTTGCACTTCCCCTCGGCCCTTGCCTTCACACTTGTGAGCAGTGAGACCTTCTGTGCCTCATGCCCCTGGTAACCACAGGCCTGGACACCATGCACTCTGTGGAAAGGAGAAGAACTAATAACCTTGGGCCTTGTGGACGACGACTGCAGGAATAGTTTGTGGTGGTGACCTATGACATAAGCTCTATTCAGAAGAGCCACATGGATGTGTGTGCATGCATGTGGGCAAGGAGGCTCAATCTAAAAGCACTTTCTAGAAAAAAAAAAACCTCTCTATTCCCTAACTCTCTGCTAAGAGCCATGGAGTTTAAAACACCTGGGATAGTTCTCTGAGTGAAGACGGATGGCATCTCATGGTGCCATGAAGAGGCCTGAGCTGAGATGAGAAAGGGGATATCCTACACCCTAATTCTTGCCTGAATTTGGGGACCCCCCTGTCAGTGATCTCACTACCTTTCTCAGAGGCTGGCTATAGGGTCAAACCACATGGAAAAACAAGGAGAAAATTGACCCGAGGGACCAAGAACACTGTCCAGGGCTGGACCCTTCACAAGGCTCTTGGTTGGGAGCTCCTTAGGAGCCAGTCGTCCCCACCACCCACCTCAACCACTGTCCCCACCACCCACCTCAACCACCATTTCCACCTTTTTGGGAAGCAATTGTAATTAGGCTTAAGGAGTTCACTCAGTGTGGGGAACTTGGACTAACAAATTTCCTTCCTGATCCAGAGCATCTAATCTCACCCTGAACCAAGAGCCTCAGCTACCCTGCTCCTGTGAGCACATCACAACCCCGAGCAATTTCCAGACTAGGCCCGAACACTGTGAGGTTCCACCCTGGGCCCCGGAGACAAGCTGGGTTTCTGGGTCTTACATCACTACCTCAGGCCCCAGTTTTGACCTCATCTGTCCCACAAGGTGACAAGAAGCCTGAGCCCAGGTTACTCTCAGCTCCTGGTCCCCTGCTATTGGCTAGAAAGGAAGCTGCAGAAAGACCAGGCCTTAGCTGCAAGGGGAAAGCAGAAAGAGGGAGCAGGCCAAGATCCTGGGTTCCAGGCTGAGCCCCCTATATTCCAGGCTGCAGCCTCAGAGTCTCTGGCCATGACACAGGAAGAACAAAACCTGACTACTTGTAGGGACTGGCAGAGGAGGGAAGAGGACCTCAAGAGAGTACAAAATAGCAAGGAGAAGGCCCATGGTGTCAGGCCTCTAAGAACAGTGGGAGCCATGGGAAGACGGCTCTTCTTCCAGGAATCTGGCTGAACCTAGAACCGCTCAGTCAGATGCTGTCGTGGCAGAGGGAGGTGACAGGGCATTAAAGCACCATCAGGAGTCCAGACAGACCAGTGTGAGAAGTGACTCCAAACAGGTGCTAACACCCTCCAGAGGCCACAGAGCTGGGGGGCTCAGGAGGCATAGCTTCTGAGTGCCCTGTTTCCTGCTTTCAAACAGTGAGCAGGGTAAACAAGAGGAAACGAGCTGGCTCCCCAGCATCCACGTGAAAAGTTGGGTATAAGGGCTGGAGAGATGGCTCCATGGATAAGAACACTGGCTGCTCTTTCAGAGGACCTGGGTTGAATTCTCAGCACCCACATACTGGCTTACAACTGTCTGTAACTGTTTCAGGGGATTAGACTCCTTCTTCTGGCCTCTGGAGGCACTGTACACACATGGTATATACATGCCAAACATTCATACGTGTAAAATAATATAAAAATTTAAAAAGCTGTCTGGGCACAGTGGCATGCGTTTACAGTTCAGCAGTAGGGAGGCAGAGGGCAAGAGGATCCCTGGGGCTCAGGGGCCATCCAGCCTGGCCTAACCAGCCCCAAGTCCTAGTAAGAGACTGTCTCAAAATGACACCCAAGTTGGCTCTTGCCTCTACGCACATGTGTAACCCATACACATGAAAACACTCACATACCTGCACATGTACACACACATACCATCATGTATACACACACATGAATATATACACACCTGCATATGCACACACAACTTTTTTTTCTGAGATAGGTTTCTCTGTGTAGCCTTGGCTGTCCTGGAATTCATTCTGTAGACCAGGCTGACCTTGAACTCACAGAGATCCCTCTGACTCTGCCTCCTGAGTGCTGGGATTAAAGGAGTGCACCACCACTACCAGGCATACACACAATTTTTTAAAAATTTATTACTACTCTATAATCTAAAACATACTATAATCTAAAATATAATCTAAAATTTTTTTAAATGTATACTAGTTACAATTACTAAAAAATTAAAACTGCCTAAAAATGTGTGACAGAATATAAATTTTTTATTCACCCCAGACTCCCTAAAAATTCCCTTGAATCAGACCTTTTTAAAACAGTTTCTGTATCCATCCCCCATCCTTTCAGAACTCTATAGTCTTGGCTCTGATCTGCTTCTTGCTTGGATTTATTCACAGCCTAGGGGACAGACAGTGGGCTCTTAAACGAAGCCTATGAGGGGATTGAGGCTCCCTAGCATTAAGGACCTTGGCTAGGGGGTCAGGTGGGGAGAGCTACATGGCAACATCTGGTAGAGTTTCACCTGCCACATCTGCGATCAAAAGAAAGGCCAGCTGTGGTCAGCCATACACCGTCACAGCTGCCCATTATTCCTGTCCGCTCCGAACCTGGAAGAGCCCCCATCGTGGCACTAACAAATCGGTATCTGATCCCAGGGCACCCTTCCTCTTCAACCACAGGCATTTGTCTTGTACACTTCCTCGGCTCCATTCCTTTTCCCTACCCGTCCCAACAACAGAGGCTTCCCTTCCCCTCCCACCCAAACTGTTGTGAGGGGGCACTAGTTGCTCCAACTGTCTTTCATCTGCTAACTGACCCAGAGCTCATGTGAAGCCCCACGAGGTTACTGCTTTTATCTCTAGTATAAAGATGGGTAGACTAAGACCCAGCAGCATTAAATAACCTGAGGTTAGGGACTGGAGGGATGGCTCAGGGGTTAGGAGCACTTACTGCTCTTGCAGAGAACCAAGGTTTGGTTCCCAGCACCCACACGGCAGCTCACCACTGTCTGTAACACCAGTTCCAGGGGATCCCATGCTTCTTCTGACCTCCACGGGTTCCTGTACTCACACTGTGCACATACATACACTCAGGCACATTTTGCATGTGAAAAACACCTGAGGACATGTAGTGTGATGACTCTAGAATCCTGCACTCAACACACGCCTCTCAGCTGGCCAGCGCAGGGCAAACATAAGGCAAAGAAAGCTCTTCACCTCCAGGGTGTGCCAGAGGCAATCCCAGCCCTGTGCAGGCCAGAGGCCAGAGGCTGTCTCATTTACCTGTGGGTATCCCTGAAGATAGTCCCAAGGAGTCACCTGCAGGAACTGAACTTGGTAGAAGCAAGGACTGTTAGCCATAGGTTTGGGGGCTCAGGGGGAACCCTGCCCCATCACACCTCTTCTCTAGGTCAGTGGTTTTCAACCTTCCTAATGCTGCGATCCCTTAATACAGCTCATGTTGTGGTGACCCCCAACCATAAAATGATTTTCATTACTACTTCACAATTGTAATTTTGTTACTGTTTGTGAATCATAACGCAGATATCTGTGCCTTCCAATGGTCTTAGGTGACCCCTGTGAAAGGGTCATTCAAACCCCCAGGAGTCTTGACCTGTAGGCTGAGAACCCCTGCTCTAGAGGCTCCTAAGCCCTCCTATAGCTTCTTACAGGAGGCCCCAAACAAACCTCACAGATCCTTTGAGGACACAGGCTCAGCTGGCAGAGCAGCAGCTTGGGATGGGTGCCTACCCAGATGGAGGCCTGGGGGTAGCTGCAAGGGGACAGGGAGATGGCTATGGCTGGCATGGCAGCTGGACACCCAGAGATCAGAGGGCTTGAAATGCAGGGTTCGGGCTGCCTCTGCCCCCCCGCAGTGAACAGGCCCCTTCCCCTCCATCTCTGGGTGGCTGGGGCTCTAGGGCAGTTATTTTTAGCTCTTGACACCTGGGTATTTTGCAACCACAGGATGTCCGGTTTGGAGTCCCTTTCTGGGAATCCCACATGAGGCTGTTGTAAACAACCCCACACAGTGGTAGCCTGAGCCAGGAGCCAGGTCCCCCCCACCGCCACCCCGTTTGAAAATAATCAAACAGGAAGTAGATGTAACCATGTCATTGGCAGCTCAAGCATCCCAAGAGTGGCAGTATTCCCTCCTGGCTCTCTGTCACCTACCCAGCTCTTCATTCCACCTCTGGTGGCCTCTCCCACAAATCCTGAGGCAGGGTCCAGGGTCATTTCTGTGAAGGCATGGCACTCTTTAGAGCCTTGCTGCTCCCTGCTAAAGAACAGGGAGATCCTGCAGCCTCTGCCACCTCCCAGGGCCCCCTGGACCACTTCTTAGCCTTTCTGAACTCCCTCTGTGGAGCAAGAGCACACACCTCCGCAGGGTGGCTCTCCAGGCTTGCCACCACTCCCTATTTTCAGGGCCTGTCTTGCAGCCTGGCCTGCTCTGAAATGACCTGTCCACCTAGGGAATTCCTGAGCCCACAGGTTGCCCAGTCCAGGCTGCTCTGGCACTTCTAGGCACTGAAAGTCCCCAGGCATGTAAGTTCTACGTTCACCCATAACTCCCTTGATCCAGTAGCTCTAATCTTACTGACGGTTCACTATAAAGTCTACTCACTTCTTATTTTGTTCTACATAAGCAGGCAAGATTTGAGGCCCTGTCTGTGGGGCTACAATGTGGGGGCTACAAGTTTAGGATTTGTCAACCTCTACCTTGCCCTCCCCTCACACCCCCACCCTGTGCCCACTTCACCCAGCAGCCAGTCTCAGCCAGCCTTTCTCAACTGCTTGCCCCAACAGGAAGCACAGTCACCACCCCAGTACTGCCTCTGGGGGCGGTGACTTTTCCCCCTTGAGGGTTGCTGTTGGGTTGGGTCTATCTGTGCACCCCACTCCTGTTTGCTCCTAAGTCCTGCTTTTCCTTGCTGTTCCTGTGCCTGGAGAAGTACTTTCTTAGAACCCCCATCTGGGCCACCCAAAGGTCTCCCAGCCTAGTTCTGAGAGAGCAGGGGAAAGGTCCAAGCTATTTGATATATTAATTCTAATTAATATTAATCTAACCATTAATATTAATCATTTTAACCACTGATATTAATAATGGTCAGCAGGTATATATTAATGCTGACAATGCATTCCTACCACAGCCTTATAAAGTCAGCGCTATTACAAAAGAAACTGAGGCTTCAAGAGGTGAAGAAACATGCAGAGGGCAGGGTGGCTTAGCCATAGAGAGCTTGTCTACCAGGGGAGAGGCCCTGGACTTATCTCCAATGCCACAAAAGACAGAAGAGAAAGGGGAGAGAGCAAAAGAGAGGGGAGGGGGAGAAGGGGAGGGAGGGAAGAGGGGAGAAAAGAAACTTGCCTGAGCTTGCAAAACCTAAGCTCATGATCAGCACACTGGCATGGACACCTCCTGATAGGTGGTGAAGGGAGGCCACCAAGGGACACACAGGACAGTAGAGTGGCTCCCAGCATTGGCATGCTTCCACAAAGCATAGGATGCTTTATCCAAAACATACTAAATAACAAACACCATCTCTGTCAAGTCCCTCCCGCGCCTTGTCTCTAGGAGGCTCATCTTCACTTCCTTGTTCATCTGATATTTCCCCAGTTCCTTGAATGTGCATTTTACCATTTTATTGGCTTCCTGTAAGCTGCCTCCAGTGGGGTATAACTGAACAAGCAGACCTCTCAGGGTGCCTTGGAGGATCACATGCTGTGAGAGCACTCTGGAAACTGTCAAGTCCTGTAGAAAATTCCAGTTGCATAACCAGAGCAAGTCACCCTAAGACTGGTACTCAGAAGAAATTCTTTTGGAAGGATACAGCCTCTTCCACAATCCCACCCAAGCCTCTGCCCTAGGCAGACCTTGGCAGGTGGAAGGGTGGAAGCACCCACTAGTGCAGAGAGGAGCACCCTCACTCAGGACAGCCAGATTAACCTCAACTTTGGGCAAGGTGGAGGACACTGGTCACAGACCCTGTCCTCCCACAGGCCTGGGGGTGGGCTCTTAGTGCAAACCAAGCAAATGGGAGGCATCTGGAGTCTGTGAATAGCAACAAGCTATGAATGCTGGCACTCACTGAGATGCCACATTAATATTAATGACTGTAAATACCCCAGACATCCCCAAATCCAGTCATGTCGTAGTAGTCTCCTTTTGCCTGTTATTTTTAGAAAATGGCAGAAGTCTATCAGGCAGATTCTTCTGGCAATTCCCATTCCCTTCTGTGACCAGGACTGCCCTTGACACTTATCAAAGATCTTTCCGGACCACAAATCCAGCTAGGGTGCTTACTCAGCCTTTACGGAGTTCAACAGCCAGATGTATGGTCCTGAGCACCTGGTGTGAACAAAGTCACTTCAAGGGCAATTTCTAGCTAAATGGGGACTGGATGAGATGAGGATAGCACACAGGGAGGAAGAGATGGGGGACCAAAAAATCCAGCATGCACGGTGCCATCTCGTGTTAGGGGAAAAAAGACAGCTTTAAGGGGCACAGGAGAAAGAGAGAAGGCATGTGCTGAGGGCCCAAGCCACCTCATGTAGAGCTTACACCATGTGCTACTGTCCATTAACGTCCTGTATCATGTTTCTGCAGAAGTACCTTTGTGGTAACAATTCATTGCATACATACATACATGTGCACACTCTGGAAGCAAAGTCTACACATGACCAAGGGCCCACTGGGAACTAGGCTATGGGGATTTCAAGAATGCCACATATTCTCGGGCCCCATATCCTCAGGGAATCCATGTGATCTACACACTCTGGGCATCTGCCTCTTGTGAATCACGCCGAGGGCCTAGCCCAGGCTAGGCAAAGTCAGGCCTTACTTAGCGAATGCCTGTTGATATTTCCTGAAAGCAATGCCTCATGTCTCCTCCAGGCCCAGTGCACTGGGAATACTGCTGATGTCACTGACCTGCCCACCCCTCCTCTGCTTCACCCTCCTCCTAAGGGCTGCCAGGGAGGAGCTAAAGGAAAGGTCACCAACAGAAGATGTTGGCAAGATACTCACAGAGAAGGTTATTAAAGGGCCTATCTGCCCAGCATGGCAGGGCAGTCCCTTTGACAAGCTAGCTGGCTATGAAGCCTGGGGTCCCCTCTCACCCTGCTTCTCTGGGAAGGGAGTGAAGAAAGAAGCAGGGGTCCACCCCGACTGTTGGCTATAGACGCCTGCTGTTCCAGGCCCACAAGGGTGGAGGAATCTAGAGCAGGGAATTTGGCTTGGTTTCTCATGTGAATTGGGGCTGGGCCCCGCTCTGTCATGTCTCCAACATTCTCTATTTCTGACCTTCAAAAATATGAACAATAACAATAATAAGGATGAGTATGCAGCGTGCACTGGTTTCCTACCAGACATGGCATAAGTCACGTACACTATCTCCTTTAATCTCTATAGCAACTCTGTGAGACTGAAAACATAATTATCTTCACATAGCAATAAAGAAACTGAGTCTCAGAGAAGGAGGTGCCCAAGCTTAGCCTGTTGCTGGAGAAAGAGTCAGCCCAGACTATCTGTTCTTTCCTCTTGTCCCTACTGGAAGCACCTCTTTCTGGGTTTTGCCACTGGCACAGGGCGATAGGAACTGACATCTGGGGGATGCTTTAGACTCGGAGAGTTTACACCCCAGGTGAGGACGGCTCCGGAACAGACAGGAGGAAACAGACTTCGTCACACCAGCCCTCACAGCTAACCCATTAGCACTCAAACCCAGACCCTGGGCCTCAGTTTTTCTCCATTTCATACAACCCTCTGACCCAGAGCCTTATCTCCTCTGAGCTCTGGGCTCCCTGCGTGCAACCCTGTGCTGAGCACCGGGCAAGGGTGCTCAGTCTGCTGCCTCACCAGCTCTCAGCGGTGACTCACTTCGGGACCCAGGGGAAGCACAGCCCGGTTTGCCTTGCCTCCAGCTCCCCGCCTCCACATTTGCTAACCGAAACCCGACTGCTATTTTTAACCCTCCAGCTCTCCCTTGCCTGGGGCTCCCCCCTTTACCCCCACCCCCTTGCCCCAACCCGGTGGCACCAGCCTGTCATTCTGAGAGCACTTCTACAACCTGAAGGCCCCGGAGGGCGCAGCGGATGCCCCGGACGTGCAGGTTTGTGGGGCAAGCAAAACAAGTCGGTTACAGCCCAGTCTCCGAATTCCCCCACCCCGACTCTTTCCGAACCTGTACCTCCCAGCCTGCCCTACTCCTCCCTACCATCCATCCAGAGGGTTGCAGAAGGGGAACCGGACTTCTGGGTTGAGGGCTACTGTAGGAAAAAGGATGGGATCCAGCTCCGCAGGGAGCAGAGCTGAAGGCAAGAGCAATGGGAGTTCCCTGGTTAGTCCCAGCTTTTGAAGCCGAGGGTTTCGGACCGCCAGAGTTTCCCATCTCAGCGTGGCAATGTAAGGACAAGGAAAGTGGCCTGGGGATAGCGTAGGGACACTGAGTCCGATCTGCCTCCTCCACTTCCCCACCCCCAACAGGAGCCTGCAGCTGGGGCAGGCAGCGGCTGGAAGGCAAGGGCCAAGGAACGAAGGCACTTGAGGCGCCTGAAGAGAGGACTAAGCCAAAGGGGGAGGGAAGCAGACCTCTTCTCTTTCTTCTAGGCTCCTCCAATCCCTCGGGGCTGCACTTTCTTGTGCCAGCTGCCAGTGGGAAGCTCTGGGTCTCCCAGGGAAAACCCTCTACTGAGGAGACCGAAGAGATCTGAAGGCTACCAGCCGACAGCAGGAAGGTGAAAGCAAACCTCCTGAGAGAGGGGTGCAGGGGCAGGCCTGCAGGTGGACCCAAGAGGGTACTTCCTTCTGGCGGAAGTAGAGCAGGTGGCTTGAACCAGACCCCTCTGCCGCTCTGGTCAAAGAGTCATCCAGCTTAGGGCGCAGATGTGAGGGCACAGATGAACCTCCTAAGCTCAGGTCTTCTACACACTCTTCTGGACTGGGTACTGCTGGGCAGCTTTCTCCTGAGTGTCTCCTAAGTGTCTTCCCTGCACATGGCCCCTCCCCTTATTCCCTCCCCTTATTTCTAGTTCTGTTATCTTCCAGGACCCAGGTTGCCTGAGCGTTGACCGGCCCCCTCTCCTTGGTGACCCTGAACTAGATAAATAAATCCCAGTGGCCATAGAGGCAGCCAGCTACACCCCGAGGGGAGGGACCTGGCACAGTGGTTCCCCAGGTTGGGAAGGTAGGAAGAGAAGGAGGTGGGAGGAAAGTGAAGCAGGAGGGTCAGGAATGGACGGTGCTTGGGAGCTCCTGACAGTCTGCCATGTTCTTAACCTTAGCCTGAGCCCTATTTGGCTGCTCCTGCTTCTCTGCCCCTCCGTCAACCTGTGGGGGGCTGCATGAGGAAAGAGTCTGTTAGTCCAGTTCCAGCCCTCAGCTAGAGATCAGTCCAGACGCCTCGCCTGGCTCCAGGGAGCTTCCATGTATGGTTTAGCAGGCTGTGGACTCACTTCTAGTCTGGGGAGAAAAGGTGTCAATGGCACTCAGGCCTCCCAAGGCCACCCTGTCTGAGGAAGTCCCACCTTGTTGTTTGTTATTGCTTCACTCAGTTCATTTCCTTCACAGGACTTATCAGCCCAGGCTTTTTCCCCTCTCCAGCGGGAGTGGTGGTGCCCTGAAGTCAGATGCGCTCACCTTTGTGCTCGCTGCACATCTGTGTCCAGTGCACGGCACAGAGCTCTGAAGTCTGTGACAAATGGATGCACTGTTGAGTGACCAGCTTGGCAAATGAGCTTCCCTGCTGTCAGTGTGATTCTTGAGGGTTTCAAGGTAACAAGAACAAGGCCAGAAAGGCTGGAACCCCAAGGAAAAGTCAGTGCCCCTCTGAGGTAGCATCGACACCAGACAGCACTACCTGGTTCCCTTCACCGTGCCGGGCATGAGTGTACACACAGGTACCCACATTAAACCATGGAACAGCCTTAGGAGGCTTGCACTGTGTCTGAGTTCTTCCTCTAAATATCCCGGTGACCTCAGACATGCCACACACCTGCACATCTGTCTCCTCCACAGAAATAAATGAAAAGGTTGGCCCACGTCTGTGCCTGAAGAGAGTACAGCTTGGCAACCAAATCACCCAGCACATAAACAGAAATGCAGGTTCCTCACCCCACTCCTGCAGACTCTGACAGATGGTGGGAATGGGATGGAGGATGTTCTTAACATATTCATCACATGATCCCGATGCACCTGGTCCAGTAACCAGCATTTAATGACCGACCATGGACAGACGGGAGACCAGACATGGTGGCACATGCCTTTAATCCCAGCACTCAGGAAGCAGAGCACGCAGATCTCTGTGAGTTCGAGGTGAGCCTGGTTTACAGAGCTAGTTCCAGGACAGCCAGAGTTACAGAGAACAACCCTGTCTTGAAGAAAGAAAGGAAGGAGGGGGGCTGGAGAGATGGCTCAGCGGTTAAGAGCATTGCCTGCTCTTCCAA
>LOJH01002891.1:17945-30179 GCA_001685095.1 Ellobius talpinus
AGGGGACAGGAGGGTCCTGGGATGCAGTGGGAGGGGACAGGAGGGTCCTGGGATGCAGAGGGAGGGGACAGGAGGGTCCTGGGATGCAGTGGGAGGGGACAGGAGGGTCCTGAGATGCAGTGGGAGGGGACAGGAGGGTCCTGGGATGCAGTGGGAGGGGATAAGGACGGTCCTCAGACGCAGTGGGAGGGGAGGGGAGGATCCTGAGACATCGTGGGAGGAGCAAAGTGAGGCTCCGGTTCCCCCCTCACTCCAGCTGTGGGGGCGGGGTTTGGTGACCCTGGTCCTAAGGATAAATGGGATGGTTTGTTCTCTAAGAAATGGCAGTCCTAGTAGCCCTCCTCCCAGCTGTGACAATCCCAAATGAACCCAGACATAGGCTCTTTCTGTGTCTCCCTCAGTGTATGAAGGAGGACGGTTTCCAGGCTGTATGTTTTATGACTTATGGAGACCCCACCCTGTGAGGCAGATCTTTAACCTGCAGAAAGGCTGACACCATTCCCATGTCAGATCACATGGCTGAGCTGGGGACTGGGAGCTGGCCCCTGGTCCTTGGGAGGATCTGTGCACACCCTGCCCCTATGTTCTCCCAAGTGTCCCTTCCTCCAAGCCCCTCCCCGCTGGCCTGGGTTGGCTACCTTCCTGATCCATAACCCTTCCTTCCTACTGAGTTCTCCATAGGCCTTGGCCTGTGTGGGCCACAATGCCTGTACCCAAACTGGGTTCTTGTCTGTTGACTGCATCCCCAAACTTGGTCCTTGTGTTTCTCCAGCCCCTGGCTGTGTACCAATGAACCAAAGACCTCCAAACCAGTTCCTACCCACTCACAAGGCGGAGCTGCCAGCTGCCCACAGCACCCAGGAGCCTCATGTTGGGGGTGAGGAGGGCCAAGAGTCTGTATATTTTAGCTTCTGAGCACATGGACTTGTGCCCAAGTGCTGTCCAGCAAGATATAAATGGAGGAGGCGTGTGTGTTATTTTCCAGAATGTTCTCCCCACATCCACCTTCTTTCCTGATGGCTAGGAAGGGGACTTGATGCCTGGAACACCAGCAGCTACATTGGATTATGAAGTAGAAGTGTGTTGTATTAAGTGTGTAGAGGGGCTCAAGGAAGAGGGGATCTGATCTTTAGTGATTTCTAGAAGGTGTTGTATCAATTCTGTACTTCCTCCCTCTAGGATTTTATCACCCCAAAGTGAAATAACATGCCTGGTTTAAGCTACGTATGCTGGTTAGTTTTAACCATCAACTTGACACAACCTGAAAAGACAGTCTTCATAAGGAATTCATAGCAAATTATCTCCATTAAATTGGGAATGCCTGGGGGGGTTGCCTTGCTTGCTAATGGAGGCTGGAAGATTCAGCCCACTGAGGGTGGCACCAGTCCCTAGGCCAGTGTCCTGAACTGCATAATGATGGAGGAACCTAGCTGAGAGCAAGCAAGCATAGATTCATTTCTCTTTGCTCTTGACTGTGTGTGTGATGTGGCTGATTGCAGCTCCTGCCTTGATGTCCCCACGATGACACACTGCAACTTGGGCTTGTAAACTCAAGCAAACCTCTTAATCCTCTAAGTTGCTCTTTGGATGGGGCGTTTTATTACAGCAACAGAAATGAAACAGGATGGAAGTTGGTACTGAGGAAGTGGGGTTGTTGCTACAACTAATTTGAGTTTTTAAAAAAGTTTTACTTATTTATTGGCATGTGTATATGGGGTTTTGTCCACACATATGGCTATGCAACCATGTGCAGTGCCTGGAGATGGAGGCTTTGGGAAAATGACCTCACTTTGGGCTCAGAAAGGTCTAGACCCTGTTTCAAGAGATAGGGTCTCACTCTGTAATTCATGCTAGCTTAGAGCTCTCTATGCACCTGACCCTGGCTTGGATGCCCCATCCACTTTGCGGTGCTTCTGAGTGCTGAATTGCAGGCCAGCACCACCAGTTCTGGCTCTAGGTTAGCGTTCTTGAGCAGGGGCCTGGTGCTGACCCGGACCTATGACATGTGACACTGGAATGGCACCTTGAGCAGAGGGGACCCTCCCAGGTGTGAGGGTTGCCTTCACGTCTGTCCGTAAATGCTCTGTTTGTCCCTGGTGCTGCTTCTGCCTACCTGGGTGGTAGCCATCGCATGAGCTGTCGCCTGGGCCTGGGGTTCTGAGCCTGCTGCAGTTGCTCTGCAGACATGGGTGGTTTCTCACGCATCTACATGGAAAACCCACAAAGACAGTGGTGAACCCTAAGTTCCCCCGGAGCAGCCTTCACCTCCAAATGATCGTGTGCTCTTCCCAGTGCCCTGAGGAGCGTGAAGCCACAGGCCTACCCCCTCCCTGCTCCTCCTTGCTCCCCACTCTTACGGAGGGTTCCTGGTGTCCTCTCTTGTGCCCATAACATAAGTGTCGAATCTGCCCATTGAAGCTTCTCAAAGAGCCTGAGAGTGAAGAACTGTCTACCTCTAATTTGCAGGCACAGAGAAGTTAAGTCAGGGCTCAAGGGCACACAGGAGGTAGTAAAATCAGGATTTGAATCCAAACAACCTGGCTCCCTAACCTATGCTGCAGTTGCAGGTGATTCTCGTTTCTGGCTGGAAGGCAGAGCAGGGCTCAGTGCGCACAGACCAGCAGAAGCCATAGCAACTGGTAGGGACCCTAGTCAGGGCAACCTGGGAAGGAAACCCAGGGCTGGGCCTAGGGTCTCCCTCCAGGACAGGGCTGGGCCTAGGGTCTCCCTCCAGGACACGGCTGCTCCGCAGATGATGGGCTTGGCATGTGTGAGCTATGGAGGAGATAGCAGGAATGGCTGTGCTGCAGGAAGGGGCTTCAGAGAGACAGGGCCAACTCAGACCGCATGCTGGAGGCCCTGTCCACAGGTCTGGAGTCAGCCAGGGAGCTGGGTAAGGAGGAGAGGCTGAGAGGGCCACAAGGTTCTTGGCCTTTGCCACCAGTGGGCCAGGGTTCCGTTAGAACTGGGGTGCATCTAGGGCCTTGGCTCCAGTGGCACTGTTCCCCTGTGGGTGCCTTGACTCTTCCAGAACAAAGATCTCTCTGGAAAACCCATCTGCCCAAGAGGACAAAGCCTGCCTGGAGAGCTCAGAGAGGCGGTGTCCATGCCAGAGTCCAGCATCCAGCTCCTGGCCCGTGAAAGGGTGGAATTTTGCTCTCCCCAGGATTTCTGTTTCCAGTAGGGGCAAGCTGGTTGGGGCCGGCCCGTTCCAAGCACTGTGTTGTCCTAATTGGAAAACAAGTCTGTGCTCAGAGAATAACAAATTCCCGCAGAGGCCTGAAGACCTAGGACTGAAGTCGGTAGCCACATTGCGACTTTGCAGAAACCTGGAAGAGCCGCCTGCTGGCTGTCCTGGGTACCCGTGGACAGAAGCAGCTGTGGACACTGGCTGTCCTGGGTACCCGTGGACAGAAGCAGCTGTGAGTGTCCATGGTGGTTGGTGGACTTGTCCTTATGTTTTAGATTAAAAAACAGGGGTTGTTGTTGCTGTTATTATTATCATATCAGCAGCGGCAGCAGCAATAACAACAGAATCGTTGGCATGCTTTTCTATATAGTCCTGGCCCATCCGGTACTCCCTCTGCAGCCCAGGCTGACCCCCAACTCTCAACAGTCCTCCTGCTTCAGCTTCCTGAGTGCCAGGATCCTCTGTGCCATGGACCGCCACACCTGGTGTCAAGCAATCTGATCATGTGTTTTTCTTTTCCTTTTCTTCTTTTTTTTTTAAAAAAAAAAAAACCACACACACTACGGTTGGCTGGCAAGATAGCTGAGTGGTTAAGAACATCAGCTGCCCTTCTAGAGGCCCCAGGTTTGGTTCTCAGCATTCATGCGGTGGCTCACAATCCTCTGTGACTCCAGTTCCAGGGCATCCAGCACCCTCTTCTGGCTTCAGCAAGCATCAGGCATGATGCATACATTCAGGCAGAAGCATACACATGCAATAAACAGACCTTTTGGAAAGTGTGTGCAGCAGTCATTTTGTTGATGAAGGGCAGTATTCAGAACCCATACAAGCCACCTTCAGTCCTACGCCCTGGCTAATGTAGGCAATGGGGAGAGAGGCAGGATGAGCTAAGAGCCAGGAGGAAGTGGGGAGGCTACGGGCTGGAGTCTGGAAGACTAGCAAGCAGGGTCAGAAGGGGCGGGTTTCCTGTTGCCTGGAAGGTGGCCTGAGCCCAGGGCAGGTGCCCGCGGGTAGAGAGATGCGGCCTTGCTGGTGTGCACAGGCATGTGGATCCTGGGACGGCTGGGGTGAGGCACTGCAGGAAGCAGCCATGCTTGCGTTAATCAGATTGAACTTCGTGGAGCTATTCGGCATGGAGGTGCATGGACACCTGATGACATACATGACCCCTGCTCACAGAGCACACTCCTTCCAGGAGGCCTGGAGGTCCAGGGAGGGGCAGGATCTGCCAAGGCTGCAAGAGGCAGACTTCTAGCTTGTCTTCCCTGTGGCTGCCCTCACAGGGAATTTCTGGGGGACCCACTGCTGTACTCAAGACCTCCTGACATTTTTTTTTGCCTTTTGGGTGGCATAATGAATATTAAACAAAAAAGGGTAACCTGTCTTCCCTCTAGATTCTTCTGGAAAAGATATGTTCTACCTGGTAGTAGAGCTCCAGTTTCAAAGAAACCACCAAAACCATTTCTCACCATGGGGCAGATTGTCATACAGGTGAGGACAGAGCTGTGCAGCTAGCCCACCCACAGTACACAGCATCTGTCTTGTGCTCACAGAAGGCTTGGATGAAATCAGTCAAAAGGGAGGGGTTGTAGTCAGCACAGTTCTGCTGGGGCTACAGCTGGCTCAATAGGAGGGTGGCACACAGCTCTGCCACACATAGAAGGCAGTTGGAGAGCTGGTCGCTGCCCACAGGCTCTCTCTAGAGCGGGTCGCTGCCCACAGGCTTTCTCTCTCTCTAGAACGGGTCACTGCCCACAGGTTCTCTCTAGAGCTACTGTCCACGGGCTCTCTCTAGAGTCAGTTGCTGTCCACAGGCTCTCTCTCTAGTGGCGACCCCACAGCCACAGATGCACTTTCCAGAGTGGGGTGCCATGGCTGGGGATTTCCCAACATCCTGAATGAGTAGCTGGGTTCTAGAAACATCCAAACTTCTCAGTTGTTCTCTACTGGGAGCACTGAGCCTTTGGTGTCCCTCACTTCCTGTCTGCCCTGAGTGTATACACAAAGCCATAGAACATAGAAGCCGGCAGGACCTCAGACCTGCCGACATTGCCAGGGTATAAAGGAAGAAAAGGAAGGAGAGGGATGCCCACCCTGGTAGGCTTGGGCCTGCAGGCTGGCCCTGTAGACCCAGGCCAGGCTGGACACCATCAACAAGGATAGGCTCCAATGACGCTAGGGTGGTGATGATGTCACCTCTGCAGCTGGCTTAGAGGATTGTGCCAAGAATCTGAGAGATAATATTCGTGACAAGGTCAGGAAAGGGCCTCATACCTGGTAAGCTGCGACAGGTTCAACAGATGGAGAAACTGAGGCCCAAGAGAATTAAGAGACCAAACTTAGATTTATGATGGAGTTTTCTGGGATCCCTGGAGCTGAGACCCAAGTAGGGACCTGTATGCAGTTTGCTTGGACCTTTAACATCAGCAGGAAAAATGGGAGTCAGGGGATGTCATCCCATCCCACCTACCCCACCCCATCCTGCTGCATCCCTCTCCACCCCACTCCAACCCACTCCCCCCTACCCAACCCTATACCACCCCATGCCATCCCACCGACCCCATCCTGCCCTACTACCCCACATCCTTTCATTTCAGGTTAAAAGCCTGGAGGTGAGGGGATCTTAGTCACCTGTGGCCTTTGGCGTTAACTGTCTGGGCTGTCCTGAGCCAGAATAAGCCAGAAAAATCAATGCTTAACCCAGTGGTTCTGAGAGAGCCAGTGGTCACTACGTCAGCATTCCAAGGGAACTTAGGTCATTGTGGACATGTGGACACCCAGCTCTGGCTCAAAATCCAGAGTCCCCAGTGAAGGTACTTGGCTGTGAGAAAGTGAGACTGTGGGGTTACAAGGTGTTCTTTAACAGGCACAGCAATGTCCCAGGGTCGTGGTTGAAATGTCCTCCCCAGGGATCACAGAGGGCACTGGGGATGGAGATTCCCCCGGTGGCTGGGGCAAGAGTAGGAAGAAGGAGAGGGACTTGCTTCCCCAGGATGAAGACTCAGCTAAGGGAATGGGCTCTGCTCAGGAGACTCAGAGAGGAAGTGTTGATAAGGAGCAAAGTGTCATGAGGTCATTTACTGAGGCCTGACAGACACCAAGTGGGTGGGAATCCCAATAGAGACAACAGAACCGAAGCTGAGGCTCAAGGGGCTCCATGTGGGCAGGCATGTGGCAGAGGAGGGTGTGGCCAGGTAAGCCACTACTGAATACTTACCATCTCCATGGGAGAAACCCAGCCTAGGCTTTCTCCACACGTCCTTCCTACCCATCAGGGTCAGCCCAGACAGGGTCGGCCCCTGGAGTCAGTCCCACAGCTCCCGGCATGTCAGCACCAATGGGAAGCCAGGCACAGAGAGAGATTAGCTTCAGCCCACACAGCCTAGGGCAGCCCCTGGGCCTCCAAGGCAGCTCGGGTGCATGGTGGACCAAGGCACTTTCACTTACTCTTGAGCACCGGACTCCCTGAAAAGGTCAGGGTCAGAACTGTCCCTCCTCTGTCCCTTAACTCACCCCAGCCTCGGGTAGGTCAGACCACCTGCATCAAAACTTGCGGAAATTCCAGGACACACTCCCCTGGACAGTGCCATGGGGTGAGCTGAGGGGGTGCCCTGTTCTGTCCTATGGCAGATGTCGATGTTGATGCTCCAGGGTCTGAGGACTGTGGTGGCTTCCCAGTCCAGTAGAACGCTGACCATGGTGGACCACTATAACCTCAGGCTGAACATGGGGATGGCAGTGTGGCTGGTGTCCGTGGGACAGGTTCGTGGGACTCAGGGAAGAGTCAAGACGTCCTGATGGAGGAAGGGCAGTGGAGACCCAGCCTCATGGTGGGAGGCTGAGGGCAGAAAAGGGAGGGTACCCAGCCGGGGAGGTCACTGCCCCAGCATGGGTCAATATGCCACCCGGAACTTTCTGGGTGAAGACCTTGGGTCCTGAGAGAACACGAGGAACAGATGGTAGGGAGCAGAGGCCACGGGTGAAGTCGGCCGGGTTTCCAGATCCACTGGACACCATGGGCACCTGTGAACTTCATCCTTTCAATGATTCCTGGGTGGCCACTGATGGGGCATGTGTTCTTGGCACTGGGACATGCTAACTGACAGACTGATGCTCATGGGGTAACTCATAATACAGGGGAAACAGCTGTTCAAAAGGACACCAACCAGCCTCATGCACGGTGCCCGAGAGATGAGCCAGAAGAGACGAAAGAAGGGCAGATGATGTCCCTGCAACCGGCCCTGGGCAGGAGGATTAGGGAGAGGCTGAGGGACCTGGGGCTGGGGCTGGGGCTGGAGGGAGAAAGATGCCAGGGAGAGGCCACAGCCCAGAGGGGTCTTGTCAGCCAGAAAGAGGGCAGCGAGAGAGAACGAGGTCTCGTGTTGGTGAGGTGGCTTAGTGGGCAGAGACACCTCCTGACAAGATTGACAACCTGGATCCTGTCCTTAGGATCCACAGGGTGAAAGGAGACAATAGACTCCTCTGAGGTGTCCTCTGAGCTCCAGACACTTGTGGCGTGTACCCACGCACGTGCACATCGCACACACAGTGGGGTGGGGCTGGGCTGTAGAGCTGACCTGGAGTCAGGGGAAGTAAGTGCCATAAGGAACCAGTCCCATGCAGAGTCAGGGAGGAGGGTCTCATGGGAACAGACTGGTCACCTGGTAACCCCTGCAGGGGCAGGGACGTGAGGCCAAGGTCGCTCAAGGCCGCATATCAGGAACTCACAGCAGGGAGACCACTCTTGCTCCACAGAGGAGTGTTAGAGAGGACCTTTGGGACCCTCTCTGGCCTGGGCTCCTGGGTTAGTGCCCACCAGTTAGCCAAGTCCTACTTGGAACTCTTTGCTTAAAAATAGATCGGGGATGCCACCTGGTGGCCAGAGTCTCAGTGGCGGCCGCCTGGGCCCAGACCTCTGTCCAGGTGTGTCTGTGTCCCAGGGAGGCTCAAGGAGACAGTTAGGCATGCTTCTCAGTTAGCACAGGTGCTCTGCAGGTGACGCGGAAAACTGGGGGGGGGGAATCCATGGGTTGGAGTTTCGCACCCAGGCCAGCCCCTCTCCCCTCTTCCCACATCCTGGTTTCCTTCCAGACTTTTCTCTACACACCCAGGTACTTTCTATTGTACAAAGTGACTCACGGCCCACAGAATCAGGAAGCTGCTGGCTCCCACGTACTGTGAGATGGGGGTTCTTCCTCTCTGTCAGCTGAGATTCCTCCTGGCGGGCAGAGAGTGGCTGTGTGATGCCACCAGGCAAGGGGTGTTGTCAGTAACCAGGTGAACCTCCCAAGGTGCCCTCCCCTTGTTCTGCCACCACTGAGGAAGACTGGTTGGCCCCGACCCTCAGCAAGAGGACATGGAGTAGGAGTAGGGACAGATGTCACAGCTCCGAGGAAGGACATTCACTGGCCTTTGACTGTCATGGGACCTTCCTGACCTGTGGTCCTGCCTGCTGGAGGTGGACACATGGTAGCCAGGACAGAGCAGACCCAGCCATGAGGCACCTCAGCCCCAGGGACTGCTATCAGGTATCTGCTGTGCTTCTTGTGAGTTGTTGTTGGGTCTCCCTGGCCAGTCGTTCTGTTCTCCCACTCAAAGGACTTTAGGGCCCAGAGGCCACATCCGTGTTACTGACTGGGGGACTGGAGCAATTTTCCAGTAGGAAATGTTCTGGGGGGCTCTCCCTGGGCATGTGACCCCATGACTCCCGAGCTGGATGGGTCAGGACAGTCACAGGTTGTGACTGGGGTCTGGTGTGTGATATAGGTGATCCAGATAACTGTGTGGAGTCTACCTTCCCACCCCAGGTGCTGTTGAGCTGTGAGTTTGGCTAGAGTAGAATTTTGGTCATTCCCCAGAGGACAGAGTGGTCAGAGGACAACCCGGCCCAGCACTAACCAGGGACTACTGAGGTCTGACCCATAAGCCCTGCTGGGGGAACTGTCACACTCAAAGCAGGTGTGGGATGGGAAGGAGGGAGGGTGGGGGAGGAATGAGGGTCCCCGACAGCCCTAGGTAAGGTTTGGTGATAGTGGATGGTGACCAGGGACATTTGAAGGATGGACATGGCCAGATATTTTCTCACCTTGTCCTTCAGACAACCCTAGGGAAATGGAGATCTGGACAGTGGGAACCTGCTCAAGGTCACATAGCTGAGCCCTGAAGCTGGGGTGGGCCAACGATTGGCCTCTGTGGGCCTGGGGCATTACCCACATGGTGGGATAGCCTGAGGGGTTGTGGGCTAGTTGGGTGCCCCAGGATGCCCCAGGCAAATCACTGCCCTCAGCTGTGGCCCCAATCTCATCTTTGTCCCATCCAGCCTGGAGGTATTTCCACAGCACGAAGGGATTTTGCTTACCCACAGGGGTCCTGAATCCTTGCTCATGAGTTTAACCTTGGTGGGCTTTTTACAGGCTGTGTTACCTCTGGCAAATATCTTACCGTCTCTGTGCTTCTTGAAATATGCAGTTCTTCCCCACATAGGCACGGTGGGTAAGTGAGCTGGTGCTTGTGGGAGTCTGATGGCGTCAGCAACCGCCAGACAAACTGCAGGGCTGCAGGAGCGAGCGAGCGAGTCTTGGGTGGGCGGGGGCTCTTCAGAGGCAGAGGATACGTAGGGCCGTCTCCCTAAGAGTTCAGGGCGCTGGTGTTGGGTCTTTTCCTCAACTTTATGTCGGTGTCAGGATAAACTTAACCTGGAGTCTGTTCACAGCTTTAGTGCTGGGATGCAGAACTTCCGGAACGAGGGTGGAAGGACTTGCAAGCCTCTGCCTAGCTCCCCAGAGACCCTGAATAGGCCAAGCTGAGTACATGGGGTGGTGGTCAGACTGTGAGCGGACAGCAGAGGGCGCTCAGCCCAAGGCTGTGAATCTGCAAGGGCCAGGACACCAGCAAGGTGGCCACTTCCCTCTCCAGAACCTCTAGCCACCAGGAGTGGCCAGAGGGAGATGCTGGGAACCTATTGCGTAGCCAGAAGGACCAGGGTCCCTGGGTGTTCTTGGTGTGCTCAGCTGGTGGACAGTTGAGACGTCTCAGTTTTGGGGCTGGGGAACACCAAGGATGCTGTCGCAACCCTTCCCACCCGCACAGCTGAGCCCATGTTGTTTCCCTACGCTGTCGCTGCGCTGGTCCTGCAGTGACCAGGTAGTTACTCTGGTGTCTGCCTGCACATTGACCTCGCCTTTGTTCCATTTTACCGAAGAGGAGCCTGAGGGGCAGAGGAGATAGATGGCCTTGGGCAGAGGGTCCCACTTAAGCCGCACTCTGGCTGCGTGCACCTGGGCTGCCACATCCATCCTGCTCTTTTCATTTATTTTCATGATATCAGCAAGGGGACAGACAGACAGACGGACGGACGGACGGACGGACGGAAGGACAGACAGCCGTGGCTCACTTCCCATCTGGCATTGCTGATGCTCTGGGCTACAGAACTCTGCGTAGGGTCCGTTCTATGGCTGAGAGACACTCTGCAGTGAATACCGGGGATGCCCTCCCGAGACGCTGGTATTCCTGGTGGCCACGACTCTCACCTTAGCTGCAGATACACATTTTCCAAGAGTGATAACAGTTAAGGGCCCTGAGGCAGGGGATCGTCCTCCAGGTCATTTCAAGAGGTTCAGAGCTGTAGGCTGCCGAGGGGGCCATTGTGTGAACCTCACAACCTCCCTCCTGAATCCCAGGTGGGCCATGCCCTTGGGCCCACCCTTAGATGCAGCCCGTGGCCGGGAGACTCCAGAGCACATTAAAGCCGGAGCTAGAAGTAGCCAGCCCCTTGTCCCACCTGCTGACACCTCTGACCCCAGAACTCTCCTCTAGTGGCAGTGGCGCAGGCCAAAGGATTAGGGGACAGCAAGTGAGCCACAGAGACACTCTGGGGAGGAAGATGACCACAGAAGCAGCTTAGGGACCATGGGGTCTGGGGTCAAAACCTGTCTCTGCCCCTTGAGCAACTGCTCAGACTCTCTGAGCCTCATTTTACCTCCCCGGGCAGTGATGGCTTCACTGGGTTGAGGGGCTACAAGTGAGTGTCCAGGCAGCCTCGTGTCACACAGGTCTCTCATGGGAGGAGGATTCTTTCAGGGAGCGAAGAACGCTGGTTCTGTCACCTTCTCCTGGATACAGCCCTGCTCTAACATTGCTTCTCCCCAGCAGGGCCCGGTGGGGGCAGGGCTCAGGCATGGGTGGCGGGGTGACAGGAGGCTTGAGGGTAGGCCCCACCCGCTATCAGCACTTTCCCCTTCTTTTTAGTTAAAGTTTTTATTTAAAAGAAAGTTATTTTTATACAGTATATTTCTATCACAGCTTCCCCTTCTGCTCTCCTCCCATACTCTCCCCACCCTTCAACTCCATGCCGTCCCTTTTCTCTCTCTTAAGTAAATGGACAAATAAAGACAACGATAAAACAAAAGGAACTGCCCGCTGATTTCCACGGTGGCTGTACAAGTCAGCAGTTCCGCTAGCAAAGGATGAGTCTTCCCCTTGCCTCTAAATCCTTAGCATGTTTTTACATGTTTTATTGATCTTGGTCATTCTGATGGGTGGAATGTAGGCAGAGACTTCTTGTTCTTCTCCTGGCCTCCCAGACCTGAAATAATTACACAGAAACTATATTAATTACAGTTACTGCTTGGCCAATAGCTTAGGCTTCGTATTAAGTAACTCTTATATCTTAAATTAACCCATTCCTATTATTTTATATTTTACCAGGAGGCTTGTGGTTTACCGGTAAGGTACTGGGGCATCTGTCGCCTCCAGCGGCTACATGGCATCTCCCCGACTCTGTCTACTCTCTCTTTATATCAGATTTCCCACCTGGTTATATTGTGCTCTGCTATAGGCCCAAAGTAGCTTCTTTATTAACCAATGGTAATAAAACATATTCACAGCATACAGAGGGGAATTCCTCATCACCTCCACCATTCTGTCTAAATGAAAGGTTTGAACTTTAACATAGCAAGATTGCATACAACAAAACAGTTATCAAGCAAGAGTTATAGTTACAATATTTAGTCCATTTATATTTGACAAATTAAGGAAAATACTCT
>LOJH01002892.1:0-14004 GCA_001685095.1 Ellobius talpinus
TGTTTACCAAGGCTCTGCATCTCCCCTGACACTGCCAGTTTCACACAGCAGGGACAATATAAAACCAAAAAGTCAAAAGTCACGTACATCCCATCATTGAAAAATTAGCCCACATCAATTTCTGCTCATGAGTGGCCAGGGGGTTATCTAAAAGCTGACCCTCAGTTTGTAGAGCAACCCTAAATTTGCAGAGGGCCATTTCAGCCTTGCAAATAGAGCTATGGGTTGTAAAGCAGAGTAGCCCACTGTTAATAGTTAATCCTTAAGCTGCTGAGAAAGCTGCTGACAGTCTGCTCTCATTCTCCTAGGCTTACAACTTTATATTTCTTGTTTCTGGAATCTACATTTTTATATTCTTATTCTTGGGCTCTTCCCCAGCTACCACTAGCTCTGGCTCCCAAGCCTTCTCAGTCTTGATGGACCGTTCCCTCAAAATGGGAGCCCAAATACACCCTCCCTCCCTTAAATATCTTTTGCCAGGAACTTTGTCACAGCAAAACCAACTAATACATATCTCCCCCTCTCCCCTTTATAGGAGAGAGAGAAAGATTGGACCTTTCTAGGTTATGGCTCAGTGGAGTCAGGAGTCAATTCTTGGATGACAACACATATGTGGCCTCTACGGGCTTTAGCCTCCTCATTTTATAAAGGAAATGATGAAGAGTCCCTAGCTCAGGCAGCTGCCAGGCAGTTTGAGGCACACCATGTATACAGTAGGTGCTCACTTAATCTCGGCTGCCACCCTGGGATTGCAGACCCCTGCTCCAGCAGGCTGTTCTCACCTGGTGGCCCTTACAGAGAGATCTGGCTTGGTTTTGCTCCAGGATCCTGCCTTCTGGGGCTAGGAAGCCTCAGTATTTCTCTCCAGAACCTTGCTTTGTCACAGTTGGTGGCATCAGCTGCTTGTTAGGAAGCCACAACTGGGGAGGCTGGCAGCTGGCGTTGCTTTGCCAGCCTCTGGAGAGGAAAGGCTGTGTTCACATTCAAGGCTGAGCTGAATAAATGGCCGCGCTCCAGCCCAGTCCAACTCAGCCCAGGGGCAGGCATGGATGGCATGGGGGAAGGGACCTGTGGTTGTCTCCCCTCTTCTTCCCTTTCAGCTCCCTCCAACTCCCCCAACCCCCTTGTGCAGGGACAGGACTGGCTCGCTAAGCCACAGCTGCTCTGTCAGGTTTCTGTTTGCGGAGGAGGTCATGGGCAATTCCACCAACTTCTTCCTTTTCCTGCTCCTATTTGCCAAGCTGACTTGGGGACCTTGTGGTCAACACCCTAGCCAGCTCTGACACTTTCTGTCCTCCGTGCCAGACTATACTAGGCATGTCATAGGGCATGCATGTTGTTGCCCTCAGTCGCCCCCACCCCCAGACATCTGTGCCACAGAGTGCAGAGAGGTGAGGCTCAGGGGATGACTTGACTTGCCCAGGGCCATGTGGCCAGTCAGTGACTGCGCTGTGTAGCACCTGGTCCACAGTCTTTGCCTGAAGGCCAGGTGTTTGCTGTGAGTGGTAGCATTGGTGGCCATGACAAGGTGGTTGAGGAGATGTGTCCTTTTGCTCCAGGGGAACATTGGCTGCCTGGGATGAGACCTGTCTATGGGGTAGGGACCCCACCGTGGTGGTTCCATTAGCAGAGGAACCCTGAGATGTCATGAGTAGCACCGGGTGTGAGCCATAGTGTCCACCAGGTGTCACCAAAGTTCTAGAAAACAGTCATTAAAAACAAAGGGTCCCCAAATCTGCAACTAGGGGGCAAGGGGGGAATGACAGGTTCTTTGGAGCTCAAAAGGACTAGGTCAGCAAGAGAGCAAGGACAGCACCTTTTCAAGTCTCAGCGTAGAGGACCTCAGAGCTCAGAAAGATTGACCAGGAGTCACAAGCAGAGGCAGACTGTGGGAGCAAGGAGCCCCCCCCACCCCAAGGCTTTCCTGCTCTTCCTCTCACCCAGTCCAATCCTAATGGCCTCTGGGGTACACCTGCAGCTGCCGCAGACTTGAAATATCTTCATCTGTACTGGTATGCCACAGGGCATCATACGTGAAGGTTATGGTCCTACGTGCCATCCTCCCCTCCAAGGCCGGGGCTCTTGGAGAACAGGGGCCACTCCTGGGAACACAGCAGACTGCCAACAGTCTCTGTCTTCTTTCAGGATCTCATAATGATCTGAGTCTGCAATGTAGAAAGGCTTCTTCACTGGGGACTGAGGCAGGGTACGGAGCCCGTGGGTGTGTGTCAGCCTCACCTCCCTTGGGGACTTCCTCCCCCCTTCCTCCCCCCTTCCCTTAGGAACACAGGGTGGGTTAGTTTGGGTCCACTTTACACACACTACAGCTGGAAAGAGGGGCCTCCACTGAACAATTCCTTCCACCAGATTGTCATGTGGTCGTATCTATGGGGCATTTTCTTGGTTAATGATTGATGTGGGAGGGTCCAGCCCACTGTGGGTGGTGCCATTCCCTGGGCAGGAGTAGGTTGTATGAGAGAGCAAGCTGAGCAAACCATGGGGAACTGTGAGTAGCTTCCTTCTATGCTTCCTGCCTCTGGTCCTGCTTGAGTTCCTGCCCTGATTTCCCTCAGTGAGCAACTGTGGAAGGCCATGTGTAAGACAAATGAACCCTATCCTCCCCTAGTTGCTCGTGAGTCATGGTGTTTACCGCAGCAATAGAAATCAAACTAAGACGAGCACCTGTGGTTCTGGACACTGGGCACACGAGGAAACAGATAGGAATCCGTGAAGGAACTTGAGCGGGAGAAGAGGTGGATACACATGGGTTGCTCTGTGACTTCCTGTGGCTCCTCCACTTCCTCTGAGGCATCTGATCTCAGCACTAGTAACCAGGAGGACCCAGACTTCCTGCCTCACTCTGACTCCCCCCTCCCTGCCCCCGCTTTAGCTCACTGACACAGCTGCTGTTTTTCTGGCTGTCCTATCAAGTTGTGACCTTTAGGCCAGGGTTCCATCCCAGAAGGGACAACCAGAGACATGACACTGGACGAGGATAGTGTCCGGTGCACATCAGTGTGGAGGCACAAGGAGGGGTGGCTGAATATCATTCTCGGGATTCAGAGCACAGCTGTGACTTTGGAGACTTGGGGACAGCTGTTGTCCCTCTCTGGACCTCAGCTCATCATCACAAAAGGACAAACATTCTGAGCCCACACTGGCTGCCGTCATTGCATGGAGGGTCCCTTTGCCCTTGCCCATGGCCTAGCCATTACTTTCCTGTCTTCTCAGGCTGTGCCTTTAGCTGCACAGGGCCACATCTCCCCACAAGCAGGGGGTGAGGGGAAGGATGAGGCCATGCCAGCTGAGAAATGTCATGAAATCTGTCTTCCCCAGAACTAGAGACCTAGGAATGTATCCCTGTGCCCACCTTGACCCTAAAAAGGACCCAGCAGTGGCAGTCAAGCTGGAGAGTGTTTATTAGTCTGGGGAGTGGATGTGGCATTCTGTGGAGACTGGGGCAGCGGGGAGAGGGGACCAAGGCACAGGGTCCTGGATCCCACAGTAGTAGAGTCTCATTGGTCCAGCCTTCTCTATAGGAGATGTGTGCCCATGGAAGAGCCCACAAGCCTGAGGTCTCTGGGCACCCATTGCAGGCCTACCCCTGGCCTGGGGGTGGGGCTAATGAGGCAAGGAAGGGAAGGGAGACTTGTTGGCTGAACTCCTGAGAGGGTAGAGGAGGAAGATCACAAGGCCGGGGCAAGTTCAGTCAGTTCATATAGTTCAGTTCATATGTCACACCACAGCCAGCATGAGGCAAGCTTCAGAAGGATTGCGCTTGCCCGCCATGACCCCTTATAGTCCCAAAGTTGCCATTTCCGACACTGCCGTCTGCATAAACATCTTTTCCTGCATCAGCCGCCACCCTGGTTGGCCCTCTCTCCCCAGTGACAGTGTCCCACGTAGCCACACAAGCTGAGCTTCCCAGCGAATGTTCTCAGCGTCCAGACGGGGCTGGCGTTCCTGGGTCCTCAGAGTTAAACATGGATGAAGGCAGAAGACAGGTATGAGGCAGGACTAGACACTGCTGATCCTGAGATGGAAGGTGAGGCCAGAGACAGAGAGAGGTACACCTGAAGAAACACAGGCTGGGGGCAGTGGGGAAGGTGACCTGCCAGCAGGAGCCTTCGAGATTCCCCAGACCCATGGGGCCACACCCTCAGAGTCACTAGCCCGTTCCCATCCTTTCTCTTGCTATTCCCATCTACGTGTCTGGCAACTGGCCTGGCCTTCGCTATATCCTGCTCCCACCCCCCTTACCCCTCCCTTCTTCACCACCCCACCCTCTCTCTACCCAAGTTTTCCTCTCAATCTCCTGGTTAGATTTTTCCCTTCTACCTTTCAACCTAAAGCTCAGTCTCAGTTCCCCAGAGACAGTCGGAATCAGCCTCTCCCTGAATACGGAGTGAGAGCTCCAGGTACCCCCTAGCTTGTCACTCTGAATTTAGGTGGGGTAAGGGTGCAATGGGGTACACACCACTTCTGTGCAGAAGTCAGAGGGGTAGGAAGAACTGTGGATGTGTGACCACCCCCTCCCAGTTCCTGTATGTGCAGCTACTCTGTATATGGGGTCCCTGTGCCCTTGGAGCCTGCCCAGAGGCATGCTGGGTAACAGGTCAGGCTTTGGGCCTAGACACATCCTGTTGGCTGAGGACTGGCTGGGGCCACCCACTCTGTCCTCCTCATAGAAGAGATGACTCCTTCAGTCATCTTGTGGAGACGACTAGAGCCCAGGCCTCAGCCTAGCACTCTGCCTTCCTGAGTGTGGTTCCAGGTCTGTGCTGGGCTCAAAGGTTCTGGGACGTGAGCTGGGGCCATATCCTTTCCTTCCGTATCCAGGAGAGACCCCAGAAAGTTGTGTGTTTCCTGCTAAGACCTGACCCAGCTGCTGAATGTGAGACTGACCAAGTGATGGCCACAGACAAGCCCTGGCCTTCTAGAGTTTTCTGAGCTAACTACAGTCCTAAGAGGGAGCCCCACGACAGCACTGGGCCCTATGTGGCCCCACACATCTGGTGTAGACCCCAGTCAGACCCTCCACCCTCTTTTCTCTTAGACCTCAGCCGGGCTAGGTTGAGACAGGGGTCGATGGGAAGCCGTATCCACAGGTGACTTCCTCTGGGTACGGGTCATAGATGCTGCAGTTGGGTGTGGGACCCTGGCAATAGACATTGAGGTAGCCTCGGTGCCTGTCCCTGTACGGCTGGTCCTTGAGGCACAGAGTCAAGTTCTTGTCACACTCACACGTCTGCTTGTCACACTCTGTCTCATTGAGTTCACCTGTCATGGAAAGAAGGCGTAGGGCTATGGGTGACAGCAAGACAAGAGAGGAAGAGGCTCTAGGAACCCGGTGGCTTTGGAGAAATGACTTCAAGTCTGTAAGTCTTCTTCCACCTGGTTTCTTGGGTGCCCTGCTCTGGGCTGGTGCCCCACAGCCTGTGAGTGATGCTCGCACAGGGTAAAACTGGGGAATCTCTGAGCAGTTGGGACAACTGAGACTAAGAAAGAGGGAGGGGGGAGCTGGAGAGATGGTTCTGCCTTTGGGATGTTTCTATACACTGTGACTGTGTATTGCTCCCATTGGTTAATAATAAAAGCTGTTTGACCAGTAGCCAGGCAGGATAAGGTTAGGTGGAACAATCCAGCTGAGGGCTCAGAGGAGGAGGGGTGGAGTTCAGGTGATGCAAGCCAGCTGCCCAAGAAGCAAGATGCCAGTGGGCTGATAAAGCCACGGCCACGTGGTGATACATAGATGAATCGAAATGGGTTAATTTAATGTGAGAGCTAGTTTTAATAAGCCTGAGTTATCAGCCAAACATTTATAATTAATAGAAGCCTCTGAGTGATGATTTTAAAGTGACTGTGGGACGGGGCGGGACAGAAAAACCTCCGATTGCATGACTCAGCCGTTAAGAGCACTGGCTGCTCTTGCAGAGGACCCGGGTTCAGTTCCCAGCACCCACAGCAAGTGGCTCACACCACCTGTGACTCCAGTTCCAGGGGATCCGACACCCTTTTCTGACCGCTACAAGTGCACAAACTCACATGGCACACTTATAGAGAAGCAGGTATACACACACATAAGTAAAAATCAACAAAATTAGGAAGAAAAAAAAGAGGGGCAGATTTACCCAACCCTACCAGTACCTCCTGTTTTCCCAGACTCCTCCCTTCAGTGGAAGAGCCAGGCAAGCCCCCACTCTCCTAGGGAGAGATTGGTAAGGGCCAAGTAGCAAAAGGTAGTTCTTACTCAAATTCATGCCCAATTAACAGCTAGTCTAGTTCTTCATTTTATGCTAATACTAATTTGAAGCCAACAGTTAGCTTTTAGTGTCGGTGTGTCTCATATGGGATATCCTGAAATATTTCATTGATTGCCTGAAATCCAAACTTAGTGGGATATCCTGGGTTTGTCTTTGGGTCCCCACACTCACCCCCAAGGTCCCATTCCTAGCCAGGGTGTCAAGGGAGGGACTCACTGCAGACAATCACAGTGTCATTCTCAATTCTGTGGTCATAGTGGTCCACATAGGGGCGGCAGCCTTGGTCAAAGAGCTTCTGATAGCAACAGTCGTGGGCGTGACAGCACCTGAGGGGGTAGAGATGGGCAGACAGATGCAGACAGGCAGCCCCCTCCCCAAACCAAGCGGAGACCTTGGATCATCTATTTCAATCCCTCACAGTCAGCCCTTCAAACTGCAGTCCAGAGAGGGGTAGTTACATGCCCAAGGTCACACAGTAAAGTAGAACAGGCACTGGCATCCTATATTCTTGTCCTTGATCATACCTCTTCGTCCTATCATCAGGGCTCTCAGCTCCCTCCCTACACTGGAGCCCAGAGTAGAGCTGCAATTGGAGTCAGGTGTTCCCGCTACCAGGTCGGGGAGGGAGGGTCGGTGGAAGCCGTTACTTTAAAACCATAGGAAGTAACTCAGGCTCTATGCAGAGCCCCACTGTGCTGGATGGCCAAGGAGGGGAGAGGGTCTGAGGCACATCAGCAGGCACTGGGGTATGAAAGATGGGAAGCAAATGCAGAGTGGTCATCCCCTCCTCTTCTACAAGAGTGAAGCCAACTGCCAGCTCTCTATGGTGCCAGACTTGGTGCTGGCTGCTGCTGGGGAAGTAAGAGCAGAAGCCATGACTTCCAGGGCGTCTTAGTCTGAGGGAGGAAGCGTGGACAATAGGGTGGGTGTCCATAATGTCTGTGCCATTGTGGAGCATCCACCATGAGACCAGTGCCTCCTTGTTAGTTTGTGGGGGGACATAAAATGCCATTCTAATACGGACAACAGAAAGCATCTAAGAGGGTAAAAATGGGGTTCCTGGCCCTTCCTCCTCAGTCTGTCCACTAGCTACCCTCATCTCTTCCCATAGGAGGCCTCCAGAACCTACCAGTCCACCTCATCCATGGGCTTGCCGCGCCCCCCTAACCCGCAGTAACAGCCGTAGCCCACAAAGGACAGGATGGCGTTTTTGTGGGTGATAGCTTCCACCATGAACTTCAGGTTCAACAGGCTGCCGTGGGCGACGGACACAACTACAAGAGAAATGGGGAGGGACTCCTCAGAGCTGAGATTCAGAGCCCAGAGAATGGAATGGGGAAGGGGCGAAGGGAGGAGAGGGTAATAGGCTGGGGTTCCCACTCCCTGCACAGCCCGGAGGACGGAATCTGGTTCATTCAACTGCTGACCAGACAGCCTCCTAAAACCTTGAATTTGTTAACTCATTGGGTATTCATTGTGAAGTCATTAACACAGTTTTACAGATACGAGGCTGGAGCCCTGAGTAACTTGCCTAGGGTCACATTGTCACGTGATGGTTGGTGAGCCTAGAGCCTGTCAGGGTGGGAACCTCAGCCACACCCTCTGCCTCAGGTGCTTGGCTTCCGATGGAGCCTGCTAAACTCATACTAAGGTGAAAATCCTAAAAGTCAGAATTGTGTTTCAGTCGTGTTTGGCGGTTACATTCCAGCTACTCAGGACATTGTCTGAGGCAGGAGGATTGAACATGCAAGGGCTGCCTGGGCTGTAGACTGGATTCAGGGACAGCCTGGGCAACTTAATGAGATCAGAGACCACTTCCCCAAGAGGTCATCCTCAGTGCCACAACTGTCAGGAGTTACAGGAATTGGGTTCTTTCTGCTCCCTTCCTGACCTCTGCCACTGAAGAGGAGCCAGGGTCCCTGCCAGCATCCTGGAGTTGGTGCGACTCAGACAATGCACACATGGAGCAAGCAATAATGCAAAGGCACTTCTGTCACCAGCAAAACTCAGCTTCCTGACAGCGGCCAGGCCCTCCAGCCATTCACTCATTTTTGCTTCTCTGACTGCTTCCCTTTCCTAGCCCCTGTAGGGTGTGGGGCTCTCTGAGCTATCTGTGCTGAGTCAGTGCCATGAGCCTGGGGTCTGCAGTCCCTACCTGGATGAAGCCATTCACCCACCCACCAGCAGGAGGGAGGTTTTATTCCCATTTATGGGGTGAGAAAATAGAGGCTCAGAGGGGGAAAGGCTTGCCCAGGTAGCACAGGCTGGGAGTAGCAGAGTTCAGGCAGGAGCCTTGTCTGTTCCTTAGCTGGATGCTAAGCCACGCATATAACAACCTCCACTGGTCTGCTCCATCTGCACCTGGAGTTAGGCATTCCATCCCCACATCCTCCAACCTCCTTCCTCCACGGACAAGAAAATGTTCTGAGAGACAGGAAGCCCAGGATTGGAAAGTTGGAGGCTAAATAGACCCGCCCCCCCAGGACCTTGAGGTACCCAGTTGCCACTGTAAGGCCCTGGCTGCCTCCCCCCCTGCAGGCATTTTACCCTGGGGATAGGATTTATGCAACACCAGGCTGCTGGGTCCCCAACCATCAGCTCTCACAGGATGAGAGTAAGAAATATACATGATTATGCTTGGGATAGACAAACACTCCCTTAAACTCCCCACTTCACACACACACACACACACACATCACAGTGAACACAAATGCATACCTAGGTGCCAACCATGAGCCATATTTTACTGACGTGTGGGCCATACAGACATCGTGTATGCTCAGACACACCTACACTCATGCACAGACACGCATCTAGCTACACACAAACTCATTAACTCCTGCCAGCACGGAAAGTCACTAATACATATGCTCAGGTCCACGATGATGGCAAACACTCCGAGTTTACGAGGCTTACTCAGCTCCCTGCACCTGCTCGGCATAGCTTGTTAAAGACGTCTTCTGGCTTGTTTACAGGTGTCCCGAACTAAACAGCCCCAGAGGAGAGAGGTTGGAGCCTAGACAGGGGAGTAGAGAGGAAGGAACAGCCTGCCAGTAGAACCACACAGGAGGCCCACATTTCTAGGGAAAGGCTTGGGGAAGGAGGGGAGTCAAAAGGTCTCCTGGGAGCCATGCTCACCACTGCTGGCCAGGACTGCGATGGCAAAGAATTTCTTCATACCCAGGCTGGACCTAAGAGAGAGAGCAAAGCCCAAGCTGAATCCCTCCTCCCCAGCTACGTGTAGCCGGGTCTCATCCAAGACACCACCCATGCTTTCTCTTGCCCTAATTGCTGTCACCCAGCCCTGCGATCAGCACCTCCCTACCTGGCCTGCATCTCCTGGGAGGAACACACCCCAGGGTGGCAGAGCCACCAGAACCAATCTCCTCCACCGCCCGCACCTGACTCTCAGCTCCAAGATGGGAAGCCATTGTCCTTCACCAGATTCAGCTCTCTTGAGTCCATACTCCAAGGAATGGTAGGACCCAAGTCATGGAACCCCACCTGGCAGTTGGATCTTAAAACATAAAACCAAGAGACCCAGGTCACTGGATTCTAGATTCAGCTTGGTAAATGCTGAGGGACCACAGGCAGATCTCTCAGTCTCTCTAGGCTTCAAGAACAGGCTGAAGTTGACTAAATCCCAGAGATCCTTCTAGCACCAGAATGCAGTTGGCACGCTTCTGCTCAACATGCAGAAACTCCGCTCTCCTTCCTGAGGAACTGATTCCAGGAGCGGAACCAGAACCCCTCCCCGTTTCCCTGCCCTTCTGCGTGGAATGTTCCATTCCAAGGCAACAAGCACCTACCTGGAGGTTCTGAAAGGAGAAGAGGCCCTGAGGCTTGGCCTCTTCCATCCAGTGGGATGTTTAACCAGCGCCTTCTTCCTGAACCCTTTGGGGTTGGCCTGTGCCCCATCTGCCATGTCTTGGATTTGGGGAGGCCAGCGACATAGGGCTTTAAAGGTCTTTGATATGCCCAGAAGTCTCTGAAGAACAGGCCCCAGCTTCTTGCTCTAGCAGGGTAGTGCTGGGGCAATGCCCCTGGGCAGGAAGCTGGTGACAGGTGTCCTAGAAAAGACTGGCTCCACCTCTTCCCTCCTGCTGTCACAACCCTTCCCACACCAGGCTGGTAAAAACCTCTGGGCTTGGGAGTGGGGTACCAGCACCAAGAATCAGCCTCACCCCCTGTACCTGAAGCAAGGCTGAAGCTCTCTCCATCCCCAGCTAGAAGATGCTAAGGAAAATGTTATCTAACAACACTAGCNNNNAAAAAGTAAGAGGTGCTTTCTTCAAGGGACCTTCCTGTAGGGACCACTGTACTAGAGCCTAGAGTGAGCAAGAGAGACTGGACTCAGTTCCAAACACAAAGCAAAGAGGGTTAAGGAGGCCAGAGTGCAAAAGGTCTGGACCCAACCATCAGAAACCCAGTTGTGGTGGCACATGCCTGTAATCCTGGCTCTTGGGAGATGGAAGCAGGAGGAGTTCAAGTCCATCCTCGGCTACATGGCAGGTTTTAGGCTACCTTGGGCAACATGTGAATCTGAGAGGGGGAGGGGAGGAAGAGAGAAGGGCTGGAGAGTTACCTCAGTGGTTAAGAGCACTTGATGCTCTTGCAGAGGAGCTGGGTTCAGTTCCCAGCACTGACACTGCAGCTCACAACTGCCTGTCACTCCTATTTCATGGGTTCTGGTGCCTTATTCTGCTTCTTCAGGCGCCATGCATGCGGGCGGTACAGGCACATCCATGCAGGCAAGGTGTTCATATACATAAAATAAAAATCAATTGGGCCTAGAGAGATGGCTCCACAGTCAAAAAGCACTTATTGCCCTTGCTTGCAGAGGCCTCGGGTTCACCAGAACCCACACGGTGGCTCACAACCATCTGTAACCGCAGTCCCTGAGGATCTGATGCCTCTTCTAATCTTTGCGGGCTCCCGAGTTACGCATGTAGTGACATACATGCACTCAGGCACATACACATAACATTTTTAAAATAAAAATATTTTAAAAGGGAAAAAGGGCACGTACAACAAGGCAAAGACAAGTGTGAGTGAATGCATGGCCATCACGAGGACCCGGCGGGGCAGAGGCTGCGCTAAGCTGACTGGACAACGTCTCAAACAGCAGGGATCATGCATTACCTCAGGGGATGGTAGAGGCTGATCTGTGGATGTCAGAGAGGGACAACAGAGATCCCAGCTGAACCGTGGTAGCAAGACTGTAGCTAAACGTGGACACCGCAGAGACCCCCAAAGCAGGCTAACCACCAATGCCTGCTTAAGAAGAAAGCTGTGAGGAGCCCAAGTCTGACCCAGTGGTGGGGGTTCTTATTGGTGAGGGGACTGTGTGTGGACACGTACCTATCCGCGCGTCCCTAAGTGTGTTGACGGCCATCTTCCCCAGACTGAGACCGGGGTGAGAGTGGGGAGCTCAACTCACGCACCCAGCTCACCTGCAGTGTCAAGAGTCTTCTCGGGGCTCTTTTTAACCTGTCCCTGTGGGAAGAGACCACACTCAGTGCCACAGCCTTAACACACCCCAGGGCTTCAAACACCACCCCGGACCCAGCAACAGCCCCTCCTACCTCACTCCTAAATTGACCCACCCCAAAAATGTCTTTACAGATGGTACCAGGGTGGGTGGTGGAGGGCCTGGTGAGTCTGGGTGTTAGCATCAGTTGCCTGTTTTTAGGGAGTGGGGTGTGCGGTGCTGGTCCCTGTCATTAGAATCTTCCCTATGGGGTGGGGAAAGAAGGGAGGGCTCTGGGAGCCGCCTGAGCAGACTGAGCAGGCACCAACCACCCAGGGCTGAGACCTTGGCTACTGGGCTCCCTTCCCTGCTCTGTGCCCCCCTCAGCTGAGGAGTCAGGGTACCAAGGCCTCCTCCTTCCAGGGATAAGGATTGTAAGTACCAGTGTCACCTGTTCTATGAGGCATACACAGGGCTCAGTTTTAAAGACCAGGGCCTGGGGTGAATAGGGGTGGGGTGAGGATGTGGTGGTGGGGGATGATGGGAAAAGAGGCCTGTTGGATTCTGGTACTTCCAGTTATCCCCTCATCCGCACATCTCTCCTCATCCGGTGTTTCCAATCCTGTTGACAAGGGTCTGAAAGGGATGCCCTGTCCCCGCATCCCCCTTTCCTCCCATTCCCCCTACTTCCTACTCCCCCACAAGCTTCTCTTCCCCCGCAGGCTTTTCAGACTTCCTCTTCTGGCTGTCCCAAGCCCATGACCCTATCTCAGGTGATTCACTGTCCCTCACCCCCCCACTTCTGCCCAATTTCCTGTCTGTGTCCCCAGGAAGTCCCTCACAGCCTACCATCACTCATACACACACCACACACGGGAAGGCTTTAATTTGTACTTGCAGGTGCGTTCCCTTGTGGGTACCTGCATGTTTTGGTTTGTGGATCTCGACAGGACTGGCAATCCTGGAGTTCCGGGACCCTCGTTTTCTCAGTGAGCCCCAGGGTTTGCCCCTGTGACAAGGGCTTCAGAAAAGCTGTGGCAAGGCTGGTGTTGCTCTCATGTCTGCAGGGTATCTGGGTTCTAATTCCACCTCCCCATTTGCATCTATCTCTCAGGAATATCACTGGCCTACAAAAACAACAAATACAGCCTGCAGGAGCTGGGGAGTGCCTGCATTTAGGCTAAAGCCAAGACCTAGAACCTCAAGAAGCCACTTTGTCCCCTAAAATTCGAGTGGAGATGCAAGTCAGGCAGGTCTTCAGACAGCCCCGATCCTCCCCAGGGAGGGGCGGGCTCCTCCACTCCCACCTGCCTTTTCCAAGCTCCAAGAGCTCAATAGTGAATAATAAACTGGTCTGCCCAGAAATTCCACTTGTGGGAGAGCAACCCCAGATACAAACCTAAGCTATTCCCAAAGATGGATGCAAAGAGACACTGTGAGGGTGGCCTTTATTACTTGTGTCTTAGGGACAATCAAGTAGGTTAGTCTCGTTTAATCTAATCACCCCTTTGAAGGTGCTCTTTGCAAAGACAGATACATTCTGAGGCACTGGGCTAAAGTGTTCAAGGGGCTTCACCACGTGAATTTTGAGGGGACACCATTCTGGCCAGAACAAGGATTTACAGGCGTTCCTGCTGGCAATACGTGAGGAAATGCTGAATTTACCCTATGGAGCCACATTCATTCTGATACCAAAGCTGATAACAGCCCAAAGGAAGAGTGCAGACCGATGACCTCCTGAACACAGAGTCTATAATAATATATAAACAAAGAAACAAACCATAGCCACATTGGCTTTATCCGAGGAATGAAAGTTTGATTTTTACACTACAATAGAACCCATGTGTATTATACCACATTAACAGGTTTAAAAATAAAATGTGTAAATACCTCAGATGCAATCAGACCAACCAGGAGACACGATGGGACAAAATTCAGCCTTCATTCTTGGCAAAAAAAAAAAACAAATCTAAAAGTCAGAAAATTGAGATCTAAGTTCACCTTGAACTATAAATCACAACCAAAATCACACTTGAGGCTGAAAACCTGAATGTTCCCTGCTGGGAGGGGGGGCAAGGATGTCCACACACTGGATCTGTTCAGCACTGCACTGGGGTTGGCGGGAGGTGGCAGCGGTGGCGTCATTTAGTAAGGTAAAGAGAGAGAGGGACTGGGGAGCCACAAAAAGAAATAAAAACACAGCTGGGCAGGCATGGCGCACGCCTTTAATCCCAGCACCCAGGAGGCAGAGGCAGGCGGATCTCTGTGAGT
>LOJH01002893.1:0-24673 GCA_001685095.1 Ellobius talpinus
ACCATGTGGTTGCTGGGAATTGAACTCAGGACCTTCAGAAGAGCAGGCAATGCTTTTAACCACTGAGACATTTCTCCAGCCCCCTGTTGAGCACTTCTTACCTCATGTTTCTCAAAATAGACATTGCCCAGGTGTAAGATGGAGGCCAGGATGCGGAAGATACTGTCCTGGTCCTCACTGGTGAAGCCGAGCACTTCCATGGCAGCCAGCAGGCGGCGGAAATCGTCTGCGTCACTTTTACCAGTGATCTCACAGTTCCCACCCTGGTTGGGGGCAGGGGACGGTCAGCGTCCAGTGCTCAAGCTGAGGACCCATCAGGTCCTGCTTCCCAGGAGGTTTTGAGGGGACCCAGGACAGCTCCACAGATCATGTGAGGAGGTGGAGTTTACCCCCCACCACAGCCAGCATTAATGGAGGATGGACTATAGACCAGCACCAAGTCAAGCATTCCTCACCCATACCTCTCTAGAGTGGTGCTTTATTGCTCCCATTTCCCAGAAGAGGAAACTGAGTCCCAGAGAGGGGGCATGTAGTACCATCACCTTGGCTAGTTCTGTTTTAGGTTCTGAAGAAATGAAAGATCAGGTGGGCTCCTCTCTCTACTGAGGTCCAAGTTTCCTGTCCTCACTGCCAGGAGCTGTGGGGTTTTGGGTATCTGGGTAGCCCTTTGTGCATGCTCACCTGGTTCAGATAATAGTAGGTCTCAGCCTCCTGCAGGCTGAAGGCCTGCCGCAGTTGGGCCGGGAGACCGGCCAGCAGCTCATAGAAAATGTGATAATTTCTCTCATTTTTGGCCTGCAGGGAAGGCAAGAGGCAAGGTGGGCACATAAGAGTGGTTCCCTTGGTCACTCAGCCAGGCTCAGCTGTGCACATATAAGCATGTCCATACACAGGGACCTGCAGGTTGGCTGGCATCTTTGGGGTGAGATCTGAGAGCATCTTGGTGTGATGGGGTGCTGGCCTTATTTGGTTTGGAGAAATAGCCCACATTTTTCTCTTATGTAAACCAGCCCTGCACACCTGGAGAAACATGCATCTCTATGACCCAGATGTGTACACACAGGCCTTCAGATGGTTCACTTGGCCCATTTGGCTGAGGTCTTCTTAAGCCCCAATCCCATGGGACACCATGGGGACAGATCTCATAGAATCCATCTATCTTGAGACATTTAGTTCCTTAAAAGGTAATAAGTTTCAGGGCTGGAGAGACGGCTCAGTGGTTAAGAGAACTGGCTGTTCTTCCAGACGTCCTGAGTTCAATTCCCAGCAACCACATGGCAGCTCACAACCATCTGTAATAAGATCTGGTGCCCTCTTCTGGTCTGCAGGCATACATGCAGACAGAGCACTGTACACATAATAAGTAAATTTTTTTAAGGTAATTTGTCTCACAGATAAGAAGTGAAGCATTTAAGGGTGGGGATGTGAAAGAGTACAAGGAAATGCTCAGAATAAGGTGGCTTTCTTGAGTAAGGGACATGGTAGTCTGACTCGGAGGAAGCATGACTTGGAGGAGGCAAAGCGTTGAGCCACACATGTACCCTTGTATCTGCAGGCTGCTGTTAGGGTAGAAGAAGGGAAGAAGGGAGGTGTACACACACACACACACACAGAGAGAGAGGACCAAGGGACTGCATAGAATAAGGTGGCTTCCTTGAGCAAGGGACATGGTAGCAAGACTTGCAAAGTGTTGGGCCACACATGCATCCTTGTGTTCCTGGGGTGAAGAACAGAACAGTCTGTTGATCTTTTGGGTATGGATGAGTCAACTAGGCTGTTGGGGTAGAAGAAGGGAGGTGACAGATCATACACACATTTCCACATGTATATACATATTTGCTCAAAATCCACTACCCCCAGCCCGAGTTGGACTCTGGGTGTCAATACCACCCAGGCCTGTAGCCTGCCTACCTGGAACACGATCCTTGACTTCTCCAGCAGGTACTGAGAGGTTATGGCACCAGAGATCACACCCCTAGGGAAGCACAGTCAACTCTTGGGGACTGAGGTGGCCCACTTAGCCTCAGGTGCTGCTGTGGGCCATGAAGGGTTCCACAAGGCCTCTGAGCATCTGCCATGGTCCTACTCACCCTTCTAGAAAGATTTCCACAAACTTCCCAAAGCGGCTAGAGTTGTCATTCCTGACGGTTTTGGCATTACCAAAGGCCTCCAGGAGAGGTGTTGCCTCCAGGATCTGGACCAGGAAGGAAAGGTTGTGGGAGAGATGGGCACTGGGTCAGGGCATAACCCAAACATACCAAACAGGGTCCCAGGGAACCCTCCCTTTGGAGAGGTGACCTGAAGCAGTCTCCTTATGGAACCCTAGAGTCTCCTCTCCGTCCCTGGAAGCCCCACCCTCATACGTGGCTCTACACCCCATGTTCCCACTGTAGCACCCATGGTACATACACACAGCCTTCATACCTTTATCTTCAGGGGTGTTGGTGAAGCCGGAGCAGAAACAAAATGAAAGACAACAAAAGAGGTTCATTAACAAGACCAGCCACCTCTCCCTCCCGGAGGCTGGGAGATTTAGTCTGTGGAAACACTGGTGGTCTCTTTTAGGTCCCTGTTGCAAGTCCCGTAAGCCTCCATGACCCTCGGACATGCCATATCCTGAGGCCATGCAGCCAGAGTGTTTGCAGCAAGGCACAGGGAAGCCCCATCTTTTTGCCCACACTCCACTCCTGCCAGCCCTCTTCCAGGCTCCTCTCTGGCATTACCTGGTTCTTACCTCTTGGGTTAGACTCAGCACAGTTACCAAGGAGTTCTTTGGGGCTCATCCCATCCCTGCGGCACCCACCTTATCACAGTCCTGCTCTGACCTCCAAGTCCAGCCCTGTCTCATAGCGTCCTGCCTCCCCTCCTTCCATCTGTCCCTCCCGCTTCACCACGCCCCCTCCATCCAGACCCATCCCTGCCTCAGGACATCTGTACCTGCTGATCCTCATTCCTGGAAGAACCTCATGCTTCTCCCTCTTCCTTCATGGAGCCTCCCCAGGCTTCTGTCCCTCAAGGTTCTCAGTGCCTCAACAAATGTATTTTCCTGGCTATTATCTGTGTCCCTATAGAAAGTCAGCCCTGTGGGTGAGAAGGTATCCATCTCCTTGCACACTCGAGTCCCAGTCTCTGTACAGGGCTAACGGATACACAGCAGGCTCTCAAAAACTTAAAAATTCTCTCAATGGATAAAAACAAGGAGTTTAGCAAATCATGAGCAGAGTCACCCAGGGTGATCATAGCCAACTGTGGCACCCACCTACAAGTACAGACTGTGTGTCAGACATTTTGCCTTGACAATTATTCTGCCTTTTTTTTCAGTTCTAGGTGTAGAATACAAGACCTCACACATGCCAGGGAAATGCTTTACCGCTGAGACATACCCACAGCCTTTCATTTGTTTCTCATTTTGAAACAAGATCTCACTATTTAGCCCAGAAAGGTCTTGGGTTCATAAGCCAGCTTTCTCAGCCTCCTCAGTGCCTGGGACAGTGGTGTCTGTACCACCACACCCTAAGTTTTGTTCATGTAAGTATCTGATCCATAGGTGCTAACATCACTGCTGTCTCGCAGACTCAGAAACTGGGATGTAGAGAGGTGCTACAGCATGCCTAGGGGCTCTGAGTTCACAACAGTGGGTCCCTAGAAGTGCCTGGTGAACTTACACTAAGTATGCACAGGGCATTGTCTCTGCTTAAGCCATGTCCTCAGGAGGAAGTTTTGAGAAGAAGGGGGCCCAGTTCTCCCAGACACAACACCTGTAACATCAGGGTGCTGGCAATGCTCCTCTGCCCACACCCACACTCAACCTGGTGCCTGCTGAGCTCCCAATAAGAGCAGCAGAGGGTGGGATTGCCGGCGGTTGCTCAGTAATCAAATTCAGTAGGGCATTGATTGTTCTATACTGTCCCTCAGTTTGGGAGTCCTTGGAAGATACCAGAGGGTGTGTGGCCAGTTCTCTGCTCCTGGTACCAAGCACAAGACAGGAAATGAAGTTAGAAACTGGGGGGAGGTCTCCTCATGGGCTAGGGTGTATAAACATGTGAGGGAGAAGGGCCCTGCTGTGTGATTGGTTCTGGTACGGATACGTGACCAAAGCTATTGAACAAGACAGACTCCTCTGTAATGAAGGAGCTACCGTATCATCATCTTGCTGACCAGAGGGTGTGGTGGTGGGTCAAGGCATGCCCATTGGATTAAGACCCTGGATTCAGCAATACCTTAAACTGACCCTAGACCTGACCTGCCCAATGTCCTCACGGTGTGTGCCTGACTCAGAATCTCTCAGACCCAGTATGTCACGCATCCATCCTCACTTGTCTCCTGCACGCCTCTCACAATGGAATGTAAATTTCTGCCCTGTCACCTTGGCCACTTCTCTTCCTAGGCATCAGGCTCTCAGTCTGCAAGCGATCACAGACCCCCTTTCAAGGGAGGCCATGAGACTCTCTGAGGGCATTTGGAAGACACCTGGCCCAAGGAGGAACTCGTGGAGCCCACTTCTCTGCCTGCCTAACTCATGGGCTCTCCCAGACATGTAGAAGAAACTGAAAACCACCTAGAGCAGAGAGGGCATGAGTCAACCACCAAGAGGCCCTGCCAAGATGGCCATTAGTTGTGGCATTATAGCCATTTGCCCGTTGGGAATTCTGAGAGCCCATGGTTCTGGACACTGAGCCTTATCTTCCCTGAGCCCTGGATTCCCATCATCCTTGGGTCGACACCTGATCAGTACCTCTTCTCAGCTGTTCCTCTACATCAGTGCTGTCCGTGGTCACTCTTGGTTTATCCCTCTTCACACTGACTGGACCCTTCAGCCAAGTCCCTGGCTGGCTTTGCCCTGAACCTAAATGTATCCTTATATACCGAGTGCCACAGTCACGGGCACCTGGACCCTCTAATCCAGACTCCACATGATCATTCTGATGTCCCATGGGCACCCTAGATCGGCTTGCACCTTTGCACAAGATCTTTCCTTGGCCTCCTCACTCTTCTGAGACCTGCCCTGGGACCTCATTGTGCTTATAATGATGCTCCCCCAGCTCTCTCTTTCTGCCCTTGCTCCTCCTTTTTTTCCTCCTCCTCAAAAACTAATACCTACTCTTTCCAGTAGACATAATTTACTTAACAGTTACTTATATTTTCCTCTTCTCTACCTCCTGCCCTGGAATGTAACTCCTGCACAGTTGTAAACATTGTCTTGAGATTTTCTGTTCTTTGTTGAGCCCAGAAGACAGTAAGGCCTCAGGAAACCTTTACTGAGGGAATGGATGAGCTTCCAAGACTGGTGTCGGGATGCAGGATTTAGTGCTCTCATGTCTGCTCAGCAAGCCTGAAGTCTGCTACCGCCTCTGCCTCATGCTATAGCCACACTTGAACCTGTTCAGCATCAGGATATGAGACTATGGTGGTCCTGGGCCATAACCAGAAAGACACAGTCAGGCTGGAGACACTAGACAGTAAGAATGACTTCCCTGCCTATTCCCTAGAGCTTCCCTGGGGAAGATGGAAAACAGAGAAGCCCTGCATTGAGCCACCCCTGCTGGCCTATTTGGAATTCAGTCTCCCTCCATCAAGGGCACATTCAAGAGCCTGTTATTGCTGGGCTGGGGATCCGAAGCCGATGGCAGACGGAGCCACATGATAACTTGATAATTGTTCTCACCTGCTGCATGACGTCCCGTCTCTGGTTCATGGCAGCCAGGCAGCGCAGAATCAGCTTTGTGGCCTCAGTCTTTCCGGAACCACTCTCCCCACTGGCCGAACACAGGGCCAGAGTGTCAGCTCTCCTTTGCCTCTCCACGTCCACTTCAACCCTTGAGCCACGTGGTGGCTCAGAGGTACCCAGTGCCCTTCCTGTGGCTCACAGTAGGCTCTCATCTCATTATCTAGATGTCTTGATGCAAACCCGCTACCCAAGGTGCCTCGATCTGTTCCCCCCCCACACACACCTGAGCACAGCTTGGCTCACCTGATGATGACACACTGGTTTTGTTTGGCATCAAGCATTTTGGCGAAGGCGAGATTAGCAATTGCAAAGAGGTGCCTGGTGAGACAGGGCACAAGATAACACTGTCTGTAACAATCATTTCCACAGTCCCAAGACTACCAGGGGTTGGGGGATAGGTATCTCTGTTCAACCAAGCAGCCAGCGCTGCCCACCTCTCACCCCCAAGTGAGAGCTATGGTGGTGGCCTCTAGAGGAGACCACGCACTGAGACCTCTAGAGGAGAGATTGCACTGAGTTGTGGGTTGCCAACTCCCAATGACCCCAACTCATGGCTGGAAGGCATCCAGGGGCTCCCCAAGCTCAGAGATGGACCTAGAAGACCTCGGGGCAACCCCTCCACGTCCCACAGATACTCACGGGGGATTCTCTCCTAGGGCACGACCGCTGTACTGTTGCACCTGCTCTGGCCCATAAATCGAGAACATTTGGTATGGGTTTACTGACACCAGAATGCTGCCGATATAGGTCTGTTGGTAAACCGGGACTTTAGCACCATGGTTGCCATGGCCACTTGTGGCTCCCTCTTCCTGCTTCGGAGCAAGGAGTCCCTTTCCAATGGGCCACACGTTTGCCCGCTGGGCCTCATCCTATCGTCTAGCCCTCCACGGCCCAAGAGGACCCGTGCCCTAGTGGAGGCTTAGGCTCCACACAGGCTCAAGTTGTGAATGTGAAGTGAACCAGGCTCCGTGGCCTTAGTCAGGCCAAGATGGCATGTGATCTCTGCCCACCTTACTTATTCATGGTCAGGCCCAGGCTGCAGGCAGTTCTGCCCCACGACAAGGTCAACCTCCACTGTCTAGAGCAGAGAAGCAGGGAGCACATGTACCCTGAAGTCATCAAAACCCTTACAGGTATACATGACTTTCAGAAGTGGCTCCAGGTCTCAGGCCTCAGGCCCTTTGTCCCACAGCTCTGGGGTCTCAGGTTCCCTTCCACCCTTCTGGCCACCTCCAGTCTAGAATCCAAGCATGTCCTCGGGCTGTCCAGCCCCAGACTTACATAGATGAGGTTTCGTTCAAATCTGGTCTTTAGGTTGGATAGCACAGTGGTCTCTTGGAGGTCTCTGGAAGGACAAGAGGTACTGTGAGGGTCCCAGTTCTGGCACAGGCTCCACCATACTTGGCATGGTGTCCTTGTCAGGTATGTTTGAGATTAAGCCCCTTTCTGCCACTGATCAGCTATGAGACTTGGGCAAGATAGTTCAACTTGTTATGCCTCAGTTTCTTCATCTGTCCAATGGGGTGGCAAACATCACACCATTTGTGGGACCCTGGTGGACACTGAGGCAGAAGGCCTGAGGCTGAACTGTTATGGTTGGAGAGCTTTAGGGATTGACAGCATCTGCCAGAATTTTCCCAGCAGCTGCCCATACCTATCTTGTGGAAGAGAAACTGAGGCACACGGTGGGGAAATGATAGGTCCATGGCTGCCTAGCTGGTGAACGGTATGGCTGGGATCTGAACCAAGGACCATCTAACTCACAGAGCTCTGACTTGCACACATTTGACTTTTGTGCTACTTTATGACACTATTTGCAAATGGGAAAACTGAGGCTCTGGAGGTGTCCATACAGGTAGACAGCCCGCAGTGAGGCCGAGAGCTAGGAATCTGACTAGGACTCCTCCCTCACCCCAGCCACTTACTCCAGCTGTGTCATGTCCTCCACGCCATCTTCCCTGTGCTGCTCACGGGACCGCACAGAAGGCAGGTTGCGTATGGAGTGCATCTATGAGATATGGGGACAAGCTGGAGGCCTGGGCAGAGCTTGGCTTGGATATACTGGGCACCTGCTCCCATGGTCTGAGAGGAACTCAGGCTTAGATCCTGGGGGTCTTCCAGACTCTTTGTCTCAGAGCACAGAGGCCCATAAAGACTGTGTACAGCCCTTACACACAGGGAGGTGTCCTGCTCAGGGAGTGACCACACACAGATACATCCACAACCACAAACACAAGTGTCTGTCCCCTCCCCACCTCTGTTCTCTCAGTGTCCCTGACCTGCTTCCCACAGATCCCCTCTGTTGGCTTGTGTGACAGCTTGATGTCATGACACATGAGGCCTCGGGAAAGACAAAGATGGAAGTTGTCCCAGGATGGAACTGTCTCCTGCCCAGGGTAAGTGTGTAAATACTGCATGTGGACCTTCTGGAGTGGCGCTGCAGTTCTTGCAGCACCCGTGCATGTCTGCCATCTTCCAGCATGCTGTGGCTATGCACAGGCCCATGTGTTTGATTGAGGCACACTCTCTTATAGGTATTCTCAACATCCCACTTGGAATGCACCTGTGGGCAGCAGCTAGGGTCCTCGGCCTTGAGGATCTTGAGAGTGGGAGTCCTGATGTCAGCTTGGGGCTGAAGGATCTCCACAGTGCCCATTTATATGTACACATGTATGCACACACTCAAAGGGTGGCCTGAGAGCCCACATCTCCACAGATGCCATGTCTGCTCAGACTTGGCACACACCACCTCTCCTTGCTTGTCCCTGGTATTCACTCATCCACATTCAGGCACGTGGACCTGCAAGGTTCTGTGTCACTGCGAGTATACACATATGCAACCTTGACCCTTTCCCATCCCAGCTGCACCCTCCCTAGGCAAGGAAAGCGGAAACGGGAGGGCCTTCATGCTGCTGGCCCTCACTCTGCTGTTAAGTAGGGCGCTGCAAGTATCAACCCTCCCGCCCTGGCCTCCAGCCCGCCCATCTGCTCACGTGCTTGCCAGCGGCCACAGACCCTGAATAATTCAGCCACTCACGTATTCCAGAGTGAGGAGGGCCCAGGCATCCTTGCCCCTCACCCCTGGGCACCCTGTGCCCCGCTCCCGCAATGCTGCAGCCCACACAGCACGGGGCACCCGTCGTCGGGGCCAGGGTCCCCCTAGCAGCCAGGCTGCCCCGGTGGCCATGGCTAGGCCAGCTTGCTGCCTGCCTGTGGGCACGGTCTGCAGAGGTGAAGAAGTACCGCCTATCACTTCTTGCCCCACCCTTCCTGGGTGTCCCCAGGGAGGCTTGAGTGATCACCTACCTCCTCCAAGGGCCACCTAGCATCCAGATCACCTTCCACCATGAACTGGGGCTCCCTGAGACAGGCTGCCTGCCTATACCCCACAGACTCCTGGCTTCTGAGACACAGTTTCCCTACTCTGCAATGGGACAATCAGAAAGTAGGATCCTGTGCCTCTACTGTCATCTAGTCCTTTCACCCAGGACCTGCCTATGCTGGGCACTCCTTTGTCCAACTCCCAGATGCCCTGCAAGGTTCAGGCAGTTCTCCCCACCTTCAGAAGGGACACAGGTCCATTAGACAGTCACTTGACAGCGCTGCCCATAACTCCTCAGCCTACCTCCCGTCCTGGTTCCTAGCCAGAACTCCCAATCCCACCCTCTGACTTGTGCCTCCATACCTTGTTCTGCCAGCTTTGGGGGCCAGTCTTTTTCCAGAGGCCACTGTGGGACAGGAAGTCACCTCTATGGCCCAGAAGGTGGGATTGAAAAGAGTGGGTTTGAACTCGTGGCCAGGGACAGTGAGCATCTGTTGGTGACCAGAGGCGGGACCAGCGTAGACTAAAGGCTTTGGGTGCTGGGCCATGCTCTGGGTCTTGGTCTAGATGCTCTGGAGGCTGCAGGGGAGCAGGCCCTTTTCGCTGGAAGGAGTTCAGCCCTCGTACTTGAGGCATGACGATGGCGAACCGCCCAGGCTCAGCCTGGGGCTTCTCACCTGCCTTGAGCGAGGGCCCTGGGGCTCTGGTGGGGGCCAACGGAGCAGGGGTTCTGGACAACGTCTTCCAGCGGCGCCATAATGGCCATGTAGCCCTTGCCTGCTTATGTGTGACCAGTGGGTATGAGAGACTAAGGCGTAAATCTTTCCTCTCTGAGCAAACATTTTTGATGGGAGGTGTTGGGTTCAGGGTCTCAGGCTCAGCTGGTGGCTGAGGATCCACTGGGGTGATGGCTTCTTCGGGATTCTCTAAGATTGGGCTGGCTGATTCCGTGAATTGCCCAGGCCCTGGATCATGGTGTTGGCCCAGGAAGATACCAGTTAAATTGGAGGCTTGGTTCTCAGGCTGTGGTTCACATGCAGGGCTCATGTGCTCATGCAAGGTTTCCGGCACGGGAGAAGCCCTGGAGAAGCCTCTAAGACTGCCTACAGCTTCTGGCCATGGAGAAGGTGGGCGCTGTGTAGAAGATACGTCTACATCCCAGCTGGGGGCCAACGGGGGCACTGTCCAGGGTGTCTCTGAGTCCTCTGGTTCATACTGGTTCTCTTGGTGCTCCAAAGACCCTGTGGCCCAGGGTACAGCATTGGGTGGCGGGTGGTAGGGTCTATGTACCCACGGCTTCACAGCTCGGGTAGGTGGCTCGCTGAGGCGCCTCCAGGTCCGTGGAAGGCATGAGGGCAGGTTGAGGGATCGGTGCCGGGGGCCGTGGTTCATGAGTGGGGGAGGTGAGGGTGGTCGGGGAGAACCTAGGACTGGTGAGCAGGGTGGGCGTAGGCACCCAGAAGTTCGGTGCAGCGAGAAGTTCTCCCGAAGTGACTGTGGCCTTCGTGGAGGGGGTGGGAAGGGTGGCCGGAAGGGGCCCCTTCGGAGGGATAACTGAGGAGACAAGGGCCCCAAAGGTGAGTGGTAGCCTTGGCCTGGCAGGCTTCTCAAAGAGGGTTGGGGTGAGGGCAAATTGGGCCTTCTCCTTGACCCTATAAGGGAAGACCTGGGGAAGCCAAAAGCTGCCCCTCGACTGCGGGAAGCTCGGAAAGAGGGCCAGGGTACAGGAAAGGCCAGAAGGTCAGGGGCACCCTCTGGACTTAAAGGAGGGGGCTCAGCAAAGGCCCACCAGTTTGCCTGGGGTGTAAAGGGCACATGAGCTGGGGCAGCCCAGGGTGGTGGATGCTGGCGGAGGGAGCCATAGGGTGAGCTGTAGGGGGAAGCTAGCCTTGGAGGCCTAGACAGGGTTGGAGAGAAGGGTGGAGCTGGTGGTGGACCAGGGCTTGGAGATGGCCCAGGCACTGGAGGGGAGATGAGAGCACTCCAATGGGTGAGGTTCCATGGTGTGGGCCTGGGTGAGGGTGGGCCGTGGGAGTTGTTGTTGTTTCGAGCTTGTGGCTGACTCCGTCTCAGTACAATGGGTGTGTTGGGCCGATCAGGGTCCATGCCTGCCAGCTTGTAGCCGAAGCGTTTGTAGGCTGCCTCTCTGACTGCAGGCCGCCCCCCTCGGGCCTTCTGGCTGCCCCTGAGCCGTGGGATGGGCTTCTTTTCTGACAGTGTCTTTTTGAGGAACCGTGCCAGTGAGGTGGCTGGGCGTGGTGTTGGATGGCCAAACTTGGGGGCAAAGCCTAGGCCTTGGCGGGCACGGAAGGCTGACAGGGCACGCTGCAGGTTTCGCTGGCGGGGCGTGAGGAAGCTCCAGTAAGGGTGGGTGTAGGGCATCGTGGGCACTGGAGGCATCTCCTCCTCTTCTTCCTCCCCCTCTGCATCCCCTAAAGGCAAAGGGATGTCTAGAGAAGGTGGCAGGGGCACCTCTAGCTTCTCCTTCCCGAACAGCTTCACTTGAGGGCGGGGGAAGAGGCGGAACTTCCGGATGAGGGACAGCTTCGATCTGGCTGGTTTATCCATTCCTTGCTGCTCAAAGAACGCGGCGCTCGGAAGGCGGAAGGAGGTGCTCTGCTGTTCTCCACCCACTTCTTCAGGCTCCTCCAGCTCTGCAATGTCATCCATAGGGTGGGCATATGGGTTGTGGGGCGACAATATGGGTGGTGGCACCCAGGGGTACATAAGAGCTGGCTCTTCTGGATATACATAGGGCGCCCCAGGGGGGTAGATGGCCTCAGCCCCACCACCATAGGTGCCTTCAGGATAGGGAACCCCATAGGGATCAAAGTAGGGTATGTCATAAGGCGTGTCATATGGAAAGTCATAGGGTGGATACATCATGTGCGGAGGCGCATAGGGATCCAGGTAGTAGCTGTACGGGTAACCGCCATCTTCAAAGCTGTCATGGTAAATGTAAGGAGATGAATACCCTGATGGGGGCGCATATGGGGGCTCAAAATCATCGTAGCCATAGCCATATCCATAGCCGGGGTAGAGGGTGTCACCATAGTAGTCAGGATGATAGTAGTTGTACTGATCTCCGGGTGGGTACCCGTAGTCGTCATAGGGTGGCCAGGCTGGGCTATATGCACCGAATCCAGACAAATAGGGCTCCTGTTCCTCGTAGTGGTGTAGCGACTGCTGGTCGTAGTAGTCGTCGCCCTCACGGTGGTAGTCATAATATTCACCCAGGTCCTGGAAGCCCTCGAGCCCATACAATGACTTGCGGGAGCCTGCATGCCGGAATGGGGCTTCGTCCGCAAAGGGCAGGAAGCCCACAGGCTCCCCGGAGGAATAGATGCTGTGGCTGCGGGGGAACCTGCGGAGCCGGCCTCCATGCCGCAGGATCTCAGCACCCGATGGGAAGGGCAGCTTACGCGAGCCCACTCGAGAGCTTGAGCGCTGGAGCCAGGCGTCCAGTGTGGCCTGCTCACTGCCTGACTCTTCCGCCTTCTTGAGGAGGAACTTCTTGGTCAGCCAATTAATAGCTGTGGACGCCTTGCTGAGTGACTGAGCACGAGGCTTCAGACGGCCATAGCCGCGCCGTCCGGGGAAGCGGATCACCATGAACGAGGGCTTCTTTCCCTTCATCGCCCGCTTCTTCTTGCCCACACGCATCTGTGTCATGAGCTTGGATGTGGACTTGAGTACAGTACGGGCCTTCTTCTTGCGTTTGGTCTTCTGCGGGCCAGTGTGGAGGCCCCAGAAGAAGGCCGATGCACTCCGGAACTGACCCTTTTTGGAGATCTTGGGTGTGCGGTCTCGGAAGCCCATGAACAGCCGAGATGTGCCCTTCAGGCTCCGTTTGGGTTTCTCCGGCTCCGGGGCCTTCTTGCCCTTCTTTCCTTTCTTAGCTTTCTTCTCTTCATCTTCCTCTTTCGCCATGATGGTTGCTGTGTCTAATGGGCTTGGGGTAGGTGTCACAAGTTCAGGAACTTGGAGGTACTGCTTGGAGACCAGCTAGATCTTCCTGCTTGTGACTGGACCTGAGTCTCCTCAGCGTCTGAGCAGCTGGGACTGGCTGGGTGGCATGGAGAGGGAGGATCCATAATTCATCCTCTAGACTAGCCTTGGGTTTCACCTTTGAGAGGTGGTGGAAAGTGCCTGGGTGTTGTTTTCTAGTGGGGGTAGACTGGGAGGCCTGTGCTGGGGCCTGGCTTTAGAGTCACCATGGCAACAACTTGCTGACTCTGTCCAAGCCCTCGGGTGTGTCCCAGCTGGCTAAGCTCCAAAGAGAATGGCCGTTTAACAGAGGAGGACATTAATCTCCAGAGGGGACATTATTTGCTCTAGAGCCCCTGCATGGACCCAAAGTGGAGAGAGGTCTCCTGAGGCCAGGATAGGATACTCACAACCCACCACATCACCTTGGAGGGGAACTGGAAGTGAGAGGCAGGTGTCCAGGGCTGTGGCCGGTGTAATGGGAGCTGGCCAACTCCAGGGAGCTGAATAATACATCACGGGGGGAGGGCCTGGCTGCAGCTTCATAAAGCAGAGCGGGGGGTCACCATCTCTGCAGGTCATGGGGAGGGGCAGAGCACTGAGGAACAACAATGAAGCATGGCCTAGCTCTCCAACACTGCCATTGACTATGTAGCCTGGGGAAAGCCCCTTGCCCTCTCTGGTGTGACTTCCTTTTCTGTAGACTGTGAGTGACAGGTTATGCCCTGCTTCTGTCACCAGGAAGAAGTAAAGACCTAACGGAACTGCTGGGTGGTTTAAGAGGCAGGAGGGACCTCTTGGTGTTCCTTATCACCTGAGATCCATGCTATTGGTGATGTGGATTCAGGAGGCTCATTCCTGTCCTGGATCTGATCCACAGGGATTCACAAAGTCTGGAGGAGGAGGAAGGAGAGGATAAGGAGGACATGGAGGGTGAATGTCGGGTAGCTAGTTAGACTCAGCAGGCTTGGGGACTGTGAGAATGGAATCCCCCCCAACACGAGTTTTGAACCCTATGTCCTATTTCCCTGAGTCATTTTTAGGAGATACAGTATCACAATTGGCCTTATTAGAACCTAAAACACTATGTAAATGGAGAGAGGAGGCGTCACAACTCCCCTTCTTAGGAGTTAAAGCACCGTATGAAAGAGCGACAGGTATGATGGTCAGCCTTTGTTGAGGCCCATTGAGGGAAAGCTACTTCTCCCTGATAAAACATGACTAGTGCGGGGCATGGTGGTAGGTCCCTCTATCCTGGAACTCTTATGTAGACCAGACTGGGCTTGAACTCACTGCAATCCTCCTGCCTCTGGCTGCTGAGTGCTGGGATGAAATATTTACTTACTTTTGAGACAAACTTTCTAGCCTAGACTTTGAATTCCCTATGCAGCCCTGAACTTCTGATTCTTTTGCGTCCACTTCCAGCTGAGTTACATTTCCAGTGCCCAGATTTAAAACAATTATTTATTTATTTATTTATTGACTTAGTTTTTTTTGGAGGCAAGGCCTCTCTATGTAGACAAGGGTAGCCTCAAACACAAAGATCCACCCACCTCTGCCTCCTGAATGCTGGACTTAAAGGTGTGTTCCAGCATGCCCTACCCAAAATTTTAATCCTTTTCTAAAAATTTGACTGTTAGGGAGTTGGAGAGATGACTCAGAAGTTAAGAGCATTTGTTACTCTTGCAGAGGACCCCAGGTTCTCAGCACCCACAAGGCCACTCACAATCATCCTTAGCTGCAGTTTCAAGGGATCCAACCCCTCTCCTGACCACAGTGGGCACCAGGGACTCACGTGGTATACACATACATGCAGGCAAAATAGCCACCCACATAAAATAAAATAGCATTATTTATGATCAAAAGAGTTATATCTGTGGCCTGGGTACGGTCTGGTTCCTTGAGTGACTGTCATTGTGTGTAAAGTTCTGAGCTGTGACCCCGTCACTGCATGGAATCAGGGATGGTACATGGGTAGTCTCAGTGAGATGCGGCAGGAGAACAGAGAGGAAGGGAAACCTAGCATATTAAAGGAACCATGCTGAAGAAGCGTTTCAGCTCATCAGAGGAACTGAGTTCTTTGTACACAAGCTGGGCAACTAACAGCGACTTGTAACTCAAGTTCTAAGGAGCCGGATGTCCAACTCTGGCCCCTATAGACACTCCTACACATGCATGCCTGCACACAGACACATAAAGAAAAATTAAATTTTATTCTGAGTCAGAATCTCAGTGTGTAGTCCTAGCTATCCTGAACATGCTATGTAGACCAGACTGGGCTTGAACTACAGTAATCAACACAAGAGCCTGGACTATCAGTGGATGCCCACTGGGCCTTGACACTCACCTATGGCAGTTGGTGAGGTACCAGCCAGAAGGTAAGATTTATCTTTTTTTCCACCTCCCTTCTTTTTTCCCTCCCGTGGTTTTTCTTTCTGATATAGGGTCTCATGTAGCCCAGGCTGGCCTCGAATTATATAACCAAGGATGACTTTGAATTTGGTCCTCTTCTACCTATCAGGCAATAGGAGTACAAGCAAATGTGACCCTGCACACAGCTCGTGCAGTGCTGAGGATCGAACTCAGGACTTCAGTGGAGTCATGTCTCCCACCCAAGGCTTATGGTTTTAGCTTTACTTTTAAAGATTTACTTATTTAATTTTATATATGTGGGTATTTTGCCTGCATGTGTGTATGCACACCATGTGGGTGTCTAGCGTCTACTGTAGAGGCCAGAAGAGGGCATTAGATCCCCTGGAACTAGAATTACAGACAGTTGTGAGCTGCCATGTGGATTTGGAGAACTGAACTCAGGTCCTCTGAAAGAGCAGCCAGTGCTCTTTACTGCAAAACCATCTATTCATCCTGTTCCTAATTTTTAAAAACTTGCGTACTGGCGTGACCGAGGAGGGAGTCACATCCCATTTGACACATGATGAGGTGTGGCTGGAGCTGTGGCAGGAGCATTAGTGGCACTGGATCCAAACTGTTTCTCTTCTCATTTCCTCGGCATCTTTCTTTTTCTTTTTAAAGATTCTTTTTATATGTATGAATGTTTTGCCAACAGGTATGTCAACATACCATGGTCATGCCAGGGAGGCCAGAAGACGGCATCAGATCCTCTGGAATTAAGAGTTACAGATGGTTGTGAGCCAACATGGGAGTTCTGGGAATTGAACCTGGGTCCTCTGTAAAAATAAGTATTCTACACTCCCGAGTCATCTTTCCAGCCCCCTCCTCTGCGTCGTATCATGGGCCACAGTGTGTGTGTATTCGTCTTGGCAAACTTGCTTTCTGTTCCTTTCCTTACTGGGGGACATCTTCAAGGATCAGAATAAGTTTGCTTCTAAAGAAAAACAGGCTACCAAGGTCAAAACAAACAAACAAACAAAACCAAGGTCAGGCATGGTGGCACTTGCTTTTAATTACACCATTTGGCACTTGGGAAAAAGAGGCAGGGCAATCTCCAAGAGTTGGAGGTCAGTCTGATCTATGTAGCTAATTCCAGGGCAGCCAAGGCCACATACATGCTATCTCAAAAACAAAACAAAGAAAAACCCAAATAAAGGCTGTCTGGGCTGTGACCTCTCCTGCTGTTTCTCTCCAAGCGCTGAACAAGCAACGGCTTTTGATCTGCTTTCACTAAAGTTTCTGGTGTTTTCTTTGAAATACAAATAGTGTTAAGAAAATATTTTCTTCTAAAGATAAGACAAAAAGATCATTAAGTGACTGCAGAAGAAGCAGAAAGATTCTAAGAGTGGAGATGGAAGACACCAAGAAAACAGTGTCTTCCGGAGATAGCAGGAGTGATGTACATTTGACCTCACAGAGACCGGGGCATCATGCACAGCTCCAAGCTATATGGGGTCCCAGCACTGGGAGAGAAAGTGGATATGACCTCCTATCTCTAACCAAGCCGCTATTTGCAATTGACAACCACTTGCAAAGGAAACACTGGTTTTCTCCAGTGGAGTCTCACTGGGCAGATGAAGCATACTTAAGGGCAGGCCCCACACCCAGAGGTAGATGGGACACAAAATGAACTCAATCGTGCTTTTGGAGAGTTTTTTCTCATTTTGCTCTGTCTGGGTATTTTTTTTTAATCTTACTGGTATTTTGCTTGCATATTATAGTTTCCGACCATATGTTTTTGTGTCAGTGTTTCCTGTGCTCTTCTTTTTAATTCTTTTGTTTTCTGAAGGTAAGTGGAGAGGTGGGAGGAGATGGGGAAGGGAACCTGACCAGATATATCCTATGAAAAAATAATTTTCAATAACAAGAATAAAATGGAAACCATTAAATAAATAAAAAGACAAAAAATTATTGGCCGTCTTTAATCCCAGCACTTGAGAAGCAGAGGCAGGGGTATTTGTGAGTTTGATGCCAACCTAATCTACATAGCAAGCTCCAGGATAGTCAGATGACAGAGAAGGCATTTTCTCAAGACAAAATAAAACTCCCCAAAATGTTAATTTTGTTTCTAATATTGGAGCTCCATTCTCTGCCTAATTAGTGAACCAGGGTTCTTTACTAAATGAACTTGTACAGTAGCTAGTGTTAGTGGGAATGCTAGTTAGTCAAAGGAGCTGTTGTCTCTGCCTACCCATAGCCCAGACACAAGGCATAACACTGGGAGTCCTCACTAAGTCAGAGGACATTGCTAGACCCATAGCTTCCTTCTCCAGGTGTCGTGTGCAGCTGTCTAGGATACCTAGAAGCTACACTGGCTATGGCAATGATGGTAAACAGCTGGATTTTACTCAAATGCTTCATTGTCAAAAGATCTTCTGATGTTTGCCGACAGCTTCTCGAGGTTAAACAGAGGCAATTCCACCCAGACTAAAAGAACTCTGAGTTATTCCCCAAAGTAAGACCTGTCTGCATCTCCCCAGCTTCAAGGACATCTTAAGAACAAGGCCACTTACACCTGTGAACTGACAAGACTTAACTGTTCTCTTTAAACAAACGTTTGTTTAAAAAGAATATCTGAGTGTCTTAAAAAGATAGGTCCTATTCATAAACCCCCCAGCAGCTATAACTTTATGTGTTGGCTTTCATCATTTTTCTTTAGGCATTGCTGGTTTAATATGTGCTCGATGACTATGTTACCATACTATTTTGCTTTTAATCTATTGAAGTCTATTTAAATTTTTAACTTTTATTTATTATGTATACAGTGTTCTGTCTGCCTATATGCCTACTCGCCAGAAGAGGGCACCAGATCTCATTTTATAAATTTTTTAAATAGTCCTTGGGACTGAAGAGATGGCTCAGCCATTAAGAACACTGGCTGCTCTTCCAGTAGACCTGGGTTCAATTCCTAGCATCCACATGGTAGCTCACAGCCTTCTGTAACTCCAGTTCTTGGGGATCTGATGCTCTCTTCTGACCTCTGTGGGTGCCAGGCATATAAACAGTGCACAGACATATAATCAGTCAGAACACCCGATATAGATAAAATAATAGAACGTCCAAAGGCTCTCATCATCAGGGGCAAGTTACACAATGATAGCACTGACCTGGGGGAGTCACGGTCCTTTCTTTCCTGGGCTCTTGTCTTTTCTGGGGTCACTGGTTGGCAGAATTTTGTTATTTGTGTTTAGACCTAGTTTTCTTTTCTTTTCTTTTTCTTTTTGGAGCTGTCCTGGAACTCACTCTGTAGAGCAGGTTTCCTGGTCTTGAACTCACAGAGATCTGAGTGCTGGGATTAAAGGTGTGCATGTGCCACCACTTCCTGGTTAGACTAGTTTTCTTAACCTTCTTGTAGAATTTGTGTTATCTAGTATACAAGTTCCAGACTAAACTCTTTGTGATACAGGGATTCCAGCCAATTTCCACTAGCTTCCCTATAGCTGGACATCTCAGGGTCCTTCAGGCAGAGACTGTACCCCTCATTAGCATGTAGGACCTATAGAAAACAGGCTGGGGAGATGACTCAGCAGCACTTGTTTTACCAGAGAACCTGGATTTAGTTCCCAGGACCCACATGGGTGCTCACAACCATTTATAACTCCAGTCCCAGGCCCTCTGACACCCTCTTCTAGCCTCTGCAGGCACCAGAAATGCACATATGTATACACAGGCAAAACATTCATGTATATAAAATTCACACACACACACACACACACACACACACACACACACACCATTATCCTTCAGCACTGCCCAAAAGACTTCTAGGACCATGGTTCCCAGGGGATGGTTATGGCAGGAAAATAGGGCAGAGTGAAGTAAAAGAAAAAAATCCACATTAAGACGCCAGCATGGAAACACTCCCTGTCAAGGTCAACCTGTATCACAAATGCAGTGAGCATACCTTAAAAGGACCTATAGGTTCAGCCTGTGGGGCGCAGGCTCCACTGAGTTGCTGACCCCTCCACCCACTCTAGCCCACTTCTTCCCTGGCAAGTGCTTCACTGATGAATCATTTCTTCTACCACTCTCCTCATGTCCCCATCCAGATTGTTATAGGACACGAGAACCTGGAAACCCCAGCAGGCACCCAGTGGACCTCCGTATTTGCCTATAACAGGGAAGTGGCCACAGGAGGACCAGATGTTTAAGGCCATCCTTAGCTACATAGTAAAAATGGGCCGTATGAGACCTTTTCCCTCTGCCTTCCCTTCAAAACACCCATAGCAGTCTAAACTGCTCTCCAAACCTACTGTTGATCCCTCACTTAAGAGTAAATCCAGCCAGGCAATGGTGGTGCACATTTTTGGTCCCAGCTCTTGGGAGGCAGAGACAGGCAGTTCTCTGTGAGTTCAAGGCCAGCCTGGTCTGTAGAGTGAGTTCCAGGACAGGCTCCCAAGCTACAGAGAAACCCTGTCTCCAAAACAAAACAAAACAAAACAAACAAACAAAGAGTCAATCTAAAGGAGGGCTGTCAATCATTACACAGGAAACCATCCCTCAGGAAAGGTGATCTTCCTGCAGACATGGGATAATGATTATCTCTTAGTGCATAGATAGCCCAGAAGCCCTTCTGTGATGGGATTGGTGACAGAATTGTTTCAAACTTTTACTTTTTATTTATTGTGTGTGCGTGTGGAGGTCAGAAGACAGCTTCAACTAAAGTCGGTTTTCTCCTTCCACCGTGTGGCACCCAGGGATAGAACGTAGGCTATTAGGCTTGGCAACAGACGCTACAGCTGCTGAGCCATCCTGCTAACCCCAGATCCTTACTACTAAGGCTGCCTGAGTCAACTTAGGGCTGGAGAGATGGCTCAGTGGTTAAAAGTGTATACTGCTCTTGAAAAGGACCCAGGTTCCCAGCCCCCACATGGCAGCTCACAGCTGCCTGTAACTCAAGCACTAGGAGGAATGTGACACCTTTGGCTTCTGTGGGCACCTTCACTCAAGCACACATAATTAAAAATACATTTTTTTTTGAGACAGGGTTTTTCTGTGTAGCCTTGGCTGTTCTGGAACTTACTCTAGACCAGGCTGTCCTTGAACTCAGATATGACTGCTTCTGTCTCCCTAATGCTGTAGTGCTGGGATTAAAGACCTGTGCCACCACTGCCTGGCTAAGTTTTTTTTTTTTAAGTGTTTAACTTTTGGGGTTGGGGAGATGGCTCAGTGGATAAATGGTTGCTGTGTAAGCATAAAGACCTAAGTTGGGGATCTTCATCACCCACATAGAGGCAGGGCACAGTGGCATATGTCTTTAAACCAAGTTGTAGGGTTCGGGGAGCAGAAACAGGTGAGTCATTCCTGCAGCTTGCTGGCCAGCCATTCTAAACGAAACAGTGAGCTCCAAGTTCAGTAAAGGGCCCTGTCTCAAGAAATAAGGTGGAGATAGAAGACTCCAATCAGCCTCTGTGATCCACACACATGGGTGCAAGCAAATGCAAAAATACTGTGTGCACACAGATGCAGAAAGCGTAGCTTTTTCTTTTATCTGTTTGGGTACCAGACAAATTCCTAAGCCTGCTCGACTGTACCATCCATTCATGCAGCTGCTTGCAGACTTTTGCCGTACAGCACACCTGCTTTACTTGTAACTCAAACCGTGACTTTGTTTTACTCTCCCAGCACTTGCAGGGTTCCAGCTGCATGCTCTCAAACTCTAGTCAAATGATCCTCAACTTGCTCCCGTCTTTTTTCTTTTTGAGACAGGGTTTCTGTGTAGCCTGGCTGTCCTGGAACTTGCTCTGTAGAGCAGGCTGACCTTGAACTCACAGAGATCTGCCAGAGTGCTGGGATTAAAGGCGTGCGCCGCCGCCACCACCACCTGGCCTGCTTTAAATTATTTTTATTTGTGAGATTGCATACCTGACTCCCTGAGAACAATGAGGGAGAAAAGACAGGAGAGGAGATAGAGGAGCCAGCTGTGTGGAGCCTGGGGCGATCAAGAAAGCATGGATTGAATTCCTTTCACAACATATGGCACCAGGAGCTATTTGGTGGAGGCACTGATGGGTGAGGGAACTGTGCCTGGGAAAGTCACAGAAGGGAGGTGGACAAAAAGGAAACATAGCTTGGGCACTTAACCTTCTGGGTGAAGGGACACAGGGTAAAGGACACTTGGGAGCACAGCAAACGGGAGCCCTTGGAAGCTAGGAAAGGCCCGAGCAAAGTAGCCCCACTTACTCTGACCTGGGCCTTGGGTCTCTAGGATTTTGAGAACTTTCGCTGTGGCATTTTGTCATAGTAACCCTAGCTAAGACATTAGCAAATCGACTGTATAGACCCAGGAGTTATCTGTCTATCCATCCATCCATCCATCCATCCATCCATCCATCCATCCATCCATCATCCACCCACTCATCATTTGTGAGCCCTGACCACAAGCTCCTCTACCCTGGAAGGGGGTGCAGGTGGATGTGGGGTATCAGAGAACTATTTCCATTGGGACTGCAAGGCAAGAGAGACAAGAAGGGAGGCACCTGGGCAGTGAGGGGATACATCATTCCCTAGGAGGCCAGATGAGCCTGGGCTTTCTGTTGAAGGATGGCTGATGACAGCTAGAGGAAGGGATCAGGGTAGTTGACAGTTCCCTAGTGACATAGGTCAATAACCTTGGGGACGCTTGGGGAGGTGTCCCGCTCAAAAGGCTGTCATGTCACCCTATTCTAGGTGTACATAGGTGGATATTTCTTTTACTTCCAGAATGGCTAGAGGACAGGGCAGATGGAGACACCTGACATACAAACATATAGCTGGTCCAGGAATCAAGCGAGAATCAAGCCAGAACTGTCCCGGACCCAGCTTCCTTCCTACCTTTCCCACCCACGCTGGAAGAACAGAGCAGGCCTGGACTTGGTTGCTGCCCAGCAAGCTCATGGCCTGAGCATCTTCTCCATGACTGAGGCTTTCCCACAGTTTGGTAGGGAATACCTCTGCCCTGATGGACTCCTTCCCTTGGACCCTTAGGGGAAGGAGCCAGAGCAAACAGCCCCATCTTTACCTGTCCTGGTGTGCTGCTGTTGCCAAGGAGTCACACAGTCACCATGCCCATCTCACTGAAGACAGTGAAGCTCAGAAGGGTACCCAGGGAGTCAAGGCCAAGGCAGCCCTTTTGCCACCCCTTCTCTACAATGTCAGGGGCCAGTGGCAGAACCCCAAGGACCCAGAGTCCCTTACCTGGGTCCAGTGGTTGGCTCCCAACCTGCATGCTGTTTATTGGGGGTCCTATGTCTGCCTCCACAGAGCTGGATAGAGGCTCAGGCTGCCACACTGACTGCCTGGGGCCCAATGTATATTTAATGACGTCTATTATTCCTGTTTTGTCTCTGGAAAGCATGAGCAGCTGACATGGGAGCAAGAAACAGCCTGGAGAGCAGCAGGCTGGGCTGCAGGCTGGCTCCACATGCTAGTCTGGCTCTAGCCGTCGAGCTTCCTGGACACTGCACAGAAATTGTGCAGTGCACCCTAAAGCCCCACTTCTCAGGCAGCCAAGAGCACTGTACACCATCCACGAAGAGGCACAGGACCTAGCCAGCACCAGTGGACCCTCCATCCTGGCATGAGTATCAGCTACCCCACACTCGGAGAAGCCTTTTCACTATTCCAACAGTCTCAAGAGCTTCCTAAGGATACTATCTACTCTGACGGCTGAGCATGGCCTCTAGAGGAGCCAAGGGGGCACCTGCAGTCTCTGGGCAGTCTTCCTGGGCTGGGGAGAGTCTATCTTCTCTTGGTCTCCTAGGCCCAGGTCAGTCCCTTACAGACCCAAGCTACACCCACTTCCCACTCATGGTCAGGTTCACTGCTGCCCCGCCCCCACTGGGCCAAGCGACAGAAATACAAGTTGCCCTGGTCTGGGCAGGAATCACATCCCATTCTTTTATTTCAGAAAGGAGGGCAGAGATGAGAGCTCAGAAGGAAACAGAGCCAGACTCACAGGTCCCACCCAGGCAGGCAGGGCTGCTCTGGGAGGGGTTCCCAGGGGGAGGCACTTTAGGACACTTTGGCTGGGCCCTGGCTTCCATGAGGGACAGCCCTGTGTTGGGAGGACTGTGGGAGGTTTCAGCCTGAGCCCACTAAGTGCTAGAGTTGCTGTCACAAGTCTCAGCCCCATGGACCCAGGAGGGCCTACCCTGAGCCTGGGTCCGCTTGAGGTCTGGCTGGGAGGATGTGGGTAACTAGCTCCTGAATGCCCAGATGGGCACAGGACATGGATACAGGCTGTAGGCTCCCTAGGAAGCCTAGCACAGAACAGGCTTATAGAAAATGTCCTCAGCAAAGCCCTGGTCCCCAGCCTCGCCTGTCCAACACTGCTTACTGAAGAAGCTTATGAAACAGCCGACTCAAGAGTCCCTTCCTGGGGAGTCCCAGGGGCTCCTAGTCCCCAGGAGCCAAGCCAGCAGGCTGATGGGGTGACTACTTCTTCACAATCTGGATGACGTCCTCATGCTCCATGGTGTGAGTCAGGCCTACCCGCTGCGGGCTGTACTTGGTGCTGGTACCCTGATGGAAGGGTGCAAGAGGGCACATGTCAGTCTCGGGATGGCCAAAGAAGCAGGAAGACAGCAGGGTGTGGGGGGAGGAGGTGAAAGCCAGAGAAAGTGGGGGCTCCTGCAGCTCAGACTCTGTGGGTCTGAACAGTGAAGTATCCCACGTAGTCTTGGAGGTGGAGAGACCTACTTCCAGCTCAGGTTATTCATGGCGTAGGACAGTCAGACATGAGGGTCCCCATGCATAAGGGCAGGGATGTTGACAAGGATGCTGTGTTGAGTCTAACCCTGGGGCTGTTGGGTCTAGCCTCCCACCCAGCTTCTGCCCAGACTCACCCACACCAAGGCATACTTGAACTGGCTGGCCAATGACCGATGGATGCGGTGGCACTAGGGGACAGAAAAGTCAGGGAGATGAGGCCCTGAAACTGGGCCAGAGCTTGGCTGTACATAAGAGCTGAGGCTTGTGGTGAGCAACCATCCTTGGTGAGGTGCTTTGACAGCCCAGGCCATGAGTAAAGGCAGACCACAGACCCCACAAGCACGAGCCCTTGCTCCACCTCACTACCCACACCCAGCTCTAAGTGGGTTTGAAATGGCACTCAGGAACATTTCTGCAGGTAGTAGCCCTCTGCCTGTCTTTCCTGGACAACTAGATAAATGTTCCCTTAGAAAAGGTTGTGCAGAGATGGCTCAGAGGTTAAGAGCACTGGCTGCTCTTCCAGAGGTCCTGAG
>LOJH01002894.1:6740-20436 GCA_001685095.1 Ellobius talpinus
GCTTCCGGCGACTAGGCTCCTTTCCTGATTGTGCAGAGGGCTGTGGTCTGGGACCGTGATCTGTAAGTTTTCCCCTTTAAATAAATAACTGTTCTATTAATTATAATTCCGAACCCGTGTGGGATTATGACTTACGCCTTCATCTACTTTTTCTTTTGACAACTGTTTATTCTGTTAGCCCATTTATTGATTTGATTTCCTTCCTTCCTTCTTTCCTTCCTTCCTTCCTTTCTTTGACTTTAGCCTTTGCAGTTCTGCATGTATTCTAGAAATTAATATCTAGTCTAAGGTGTAGTTAGCAAAGTTTCTTTCCTGCTTCCCTTTGATGTCTCTTCACTCTGGTGAGTATTTTCCTTTGTTGTGTGGAAGCATCTTAATTTCATGTAATCATATTTGCCAATTCTTGTGCTATTGGAGTCTTTTTCAGGTTTACTTTAAAGTCTTTAATCCACTTTGTGCAGGGAGAAAGACACAAATTTAATTTCATTCTACAAGTAGAACCCAGTTAAGAACACTTTTTTCTTTTTTTATCTCTCTCTCTCACACTGTGTGTGTGTGTGTCCATGTGGGTGAGTGCTGCTATATGCTTGCAGCTGTGCACATGTGGAAGCCAGAGGAGAACCTCGGGTGTTCCACCTTGTTTCAGACAGGCTCCCTTGTTTGACTCTATCCAGGCTAGCTGACCCAAGATTTTCCAGGGATTTTCTGCCTCCCATCTCACCATGCAAACACTGGGATTACAGATGCATGCAACCATGTCTGACTTTATGAGGTTTCAGGGTATCTGAACTATTCTCACACTTGTACAACAAGTGCTTATTGGCTGAGCAATCTTCCTAGCCCTCAAACATATTTTCCATTCTTCTCTCACTGGGTTCCCTGCAGGTGTCTGATCAGATGTGACCTCAGATGTGCTCCCTGAACTGAGCTCTTCCACATGTCTATGTGTGGTACTTCCTTCAGCCCTGCAGCTGACACAACCCTTCCTTCAGTCCTGGAGCTGACACAACCACACAAGCCCACAGCTCACAAGTGGACTTACGAGTAGGCATCTCCACAGCTGAAACGCTGCTGATTGCTGGATGCTCTGTGCTAAACAAGATGTCTGCCAAAAGTGTTCTTTGCATCATTTAAACTTTTGAATGTTTAAGGAACCATTTGGGGAAGATGCTTAGAATCAGAAAATACCTCAGCGAAAAGTTCAGAACACATTTTCTAACACTGGTTTTTAGTACAGCGTAACCCTCAAAATTCAAGTAGCCCAAAATAATGCTAAAGGCTCTAAATTGAACTGTTTGTAAATTCCTACTTCTGGATGCACCAGAGCATCTCTATTTCAAATTCTTGGTTCCGATTTGGCTTTCTAAGCGTTTCCTAGAGTTATCACTGTTGTTACATCGTCCTCCCTTTTCCAGCTGACATCAGCAGGGAGCGACATCGGAGAAATGCAAGCAGAAGTCAATGTTTATCTGGTACTCCACCTGGGCGCTCTGTTCCGCTCTCAAGCTTTGATGTTCAATAATTGATGAGAAGGGAAGGAGTTGGCTTTGTCTTCTCCAGGTGTGTTTGCAATGATTTCATGCAGACAGACAAGACATGTTATTAGGACTGCAGAAGGCACACACCTGAGAGAAAGAGAAAGTGGGAAGCTAGGTGACAAACTGTGAAAGAGTGCTATTATTTTGGGGTCAGGATCCAAACAAACAAGGTAATAATGCATTAGGAATAAAGATGGACTTTGCACATAGAGCTAATTATCAATCCAAGTGGAAGGCGGGTAAGGACAGTGCAATCAGTTGGCGTGGAGATCGTGGGTGACTGTAAACTCAAGATGTGCATAGAGGGTATTGTGCTTGTGACAAAGCTGAAAATCATAGCAGTCCGGGCTTGTCAAGAAACTGTCCGAACTGGACCCCAATTTATTTAATGTGGTGTGTGTGTGTGTGTGTAGGTCAGAGGACAACTTGAAGAAGTCACTTCTTTCCTTCTACTGTGTGGATTCTGGGGATTGATTACAGTGTACCCTGGGCTATCTCCCTGGACCTGCATGATTATACTTTAAGGGAGATGTTAATAAATTGAAGAGCATCAGGAAGCCACTCAGGTATGGTGGAGCTTATCTGTAGCCCTAGTGCATAGGAGGCTGAGGCAGAAGAATAGCTGTTCGAGGACAGCCTGGACTGTATAGCCAGACCCCATCATTAAATAAGTACATGACAACATGGTCCCAATGAGAATCATATATACTGCGTGACAAACATGTGAAAGGAGTGGAGAAGTCTGATCTGCGGAAGAGCCTCTGTGAGCCTTCCCACTATCTAAAGAGAGAGACAGAGAGAGAGAAGAGGGAGGGAAGAAGAGACAGAGAGAGAAAGATAATCAAAGAAAGGAGGGGGAAGAGAGGCATAATGGGGGAGAAGGAAGGAAAAGTTCTTACTAGAATTCAGATCAAATCATGGCTGTTATAGGAAGTCAGATCTTTCTTAGTCCAAAGCACTGAAGAAAAATTGAATGTTCCCCAAACAGAAAATGCTTCTACTATTGAAAACATTTTCACAGTTGCATGAATATGTGCTGGGAGCAAGACCCCTACCAGAATAGAGGCTGTACCTTCTGACATCTTCAAGCTTCCTCAAAAAACTCTCACAGCATGTTGGAAAATCTATACTTCTTGGCCAAGAGCTGTATAGCATAATTGAATTTAGGGCTGCATTAATGTAATTTCCAAACAAACAAACAATGAACTGAGACAATTCATAAGGTCACCAAAACAACAGGCATCTGTCTATTTTAATCCAGGAACGTTGCCCATGGTTTTTACTCCAGAAGTAAAAGATCATACCTAGTAGCTCCCAACTCCCCTTTCCTAGAGCTTCTCACAGCTAATAAAGCATGGAAACACTAGAAGCAGTATTTACCTTCCTGCTCCAAAGGGCAGTGGTTTGGCATCCTTCCCTTTCTTTATTCTACATTGTCTATTTTTGACACTTGGATTGCATCCGTTTGTCTACCACAGAGGATGTAGGACCACAATAGCTGCTCTCTAAAGCCATAAGAAAATCTCACTGCTGCCCTGGCTCTCCTATTTGCATCTCTGGGCCTGATTGACATTCAAAAGTCCATCCCTGGAGAACATCTTTCCAGCAATCCATAATGCCTCACTGTAAATAGTTCTGTATAGTGTTTAGGACAGAAAGATAACTTTAAATGGAGGAAATAAACAATGGAATATTTATGAGTAACTCAAAAGAAATAGCAATCATATAGAGCAAGAGATTAATATAAATATAATGCAAGTTCTACCCCATCTTCTGCTGAAGGACCAAATGGAACTGTGGAAAAACCACTTGAAACACTTGCCGGCAACATCTCCCGTCTGGACTTTTGTTAAGTCTTCTGTTATGTCTCCTCTTGCCCTTGGATGGACATTGAACAAAACGACTGTCCATACTGATAGGACTGTCCTATCAGATCTTGGTCTTTCAGTCCCTCCATGGCAGCCCGGGCCTCTTTGTGTTTTATCCTTAGTGTACACCCTTCAAACATCCTGCATGCCCGTGGATGGTGTTTCCCCATATTCCTTGAATTTGCTATGAATGTCTTCTTTATTGGCTTCCTCGTGGATTCCAGTGACAAAGAGAATCCAGTCTTCTGCAGAGCTTCTCCAGGTTCATCACTACCTTACTCCACACTGTCCTTATCCTCTTGAGTCCTGTGTTGGCGTCCCTCTCAAGAGCTGAAGCCTACATCTCCCATTTCCTTACCTTTTCTCTCGGTCTGTAGATGTCTCATTGCCAGCCTTACCTACGGCAAGATCCTCTTCCTGGCCTCCTGAAGAGGGTGTCTGCCATCGTTCCTTCCTGGGGAGCTCTTGTCTGCCAAATTTATTTTTAACAGAGACATAGAAACATAGACCTCTACATGATAAAGTGAAGCATATGGCATTTGAACACCTGTGTTCATTGTATAGTGTTTAAATCAGGTTAAACACACCGATCTCTCTCTTTATTGTTTCTTTGTAGTAAAATAGGAAATCTTTTAGCTTTTTGAAATGTGCAGTGCGTTAATGATGTACAGTGAGCCTCTTGCTGCTCTCTGGAACTTGTGCCAGAGGGTTAACTGCTCCCCATTGCTCTGCCCCGCCTACTCTCCCCAGCCTGTGCTAACCACCATTCTACGGCCAGTTTCCATGAGATCAAATGTTTGGGATTCTACGCAGGAGCAACATCATGGCATCTTGTTCTGTGTCTGGCTTATTTAATGCAGCAAATCAACTCCAGTTTCGTCTGCGGTGTTGTGCATGACAAGATTCCACCTTCTTTGTGGCTAAATAGTACCTCATTTCCTTTGTTCATCAGATGAGGAACATTCTGTTTCCTTGGCTATTGCGCATGTGCGAAGGTGAGCCAGGGAGCCCAGACTTCTCGCGCTATAATCAGGCCAAGGGCCGAGTATTGACCTGAGCAGTATGTGAGAGGCAGCTTATTCCTGCTTTAGGGAGCCAGTTTTCAACCGCGTCTCCTTCTGACTTCACACTCAGGGACATCATATTGATAATCTGAAATTGACTAGAGTCAGAATTTTTTTCCCCAAATATCTAATTTTAGGGATCTTGATCTAAATGTTTCAGTTTAGTTTTTGTTTTACTCAAAGTGTCGTCTGGATCCAGGCACGGTGACACACTCCTTTAATCCCAGCACTCAAGAGGCAAAGACAAGCAGATCTCTGAGCTCAAGGCAAACCTGGTCTACATAGTGAGTTCCAGGCTGCTGGGGCTCCGCAGTAAAATCCTATTTAAAACAACAACAAACCTAATAGCATGGCTGGGGTTCTTTCCCATGCTGGTCCAGGCAGTTTTTCTTCTTAATTGCTGCAAAGGCTCCATCAGATGCAATATACTATATTTTATTTCCTGCTTTTATCCTCATATATTAATTGCAAAAATTAACAAGTTTCAGTAGGGCGTTTTTACAAATGTTTATAATGTACTTTGATCATATCCACCCCACCCCATCCTTCTCTCTTCCTTCTCTCTTGTGGCCCTCCTCAACCCGCTCCCTTCACCAGCCTCTACTTCCCTAAGGCTTGAATGTTGAAGACACAGCTTTTTCCCTTGCTCACTGGTTTCAAACATTTACCAGTAAACCATTGCTATAGGCTCAGAACAGAAAGAACATGCTAGGCGACCTGATGATGTCTAACGCAAGGGTTCTCTAATTCACTTCATTCACGCTTTAACAGATACATCTTGAGCCCTGTCTGCATAACTATAGCAATACTTTTTCAATTACAATGTGTGGAAAGGTTTAAAAAGAGTGGAATTTGGGAAATAAAGTATATTCTTGGTTTAAAGGACATAATGAACTATGATCTCATATACTAAATGTCTGAACTAATAAATGGCCAATGTTTTGTAAATGTGCATTAAAATTATTCGTGAAACTGAGCATAGACCAGGGAGCCCTCAACGTATGCCCCAATTCACCTTCTCCCTCCACACTGGGTAACAATACTGACTGCTTCTAATGGGCACTGTTGTTAACTCTTGCCGTGAGTTATTTAATTTAGATCCTACAAAAATTCTGTAAGATAGGCACTTTTTAATCTCTATTTTATAGATAATAACACTGAGTCACAGGAATGGTTTCCTGACCTTTGGTACCCAAGTGAGTATGGAGTGTGTTAATGTGCTGGATGACCTCATGCAAGTCCTAAAATTTCCATAGACTTTCTTTTTTTTAAATAATTTTTAACAATTTATTTATTCCATTTATGTATGAGTGCTCTATCTTCATGTATGTCTTTATTCCAGAAGAGATCATCAGTTCCCACTAGAGATGGTTGTGAGCCACCATGTGGTTGCTGGGAATTGAACTCAGGACCTCTGGAAGAGTAGTCAGTGCTCTTAACCACTGAGCCATCTCTCCAGCCCTCAACAGACTTTAAGTACATGTACTGATAACACCTGCATTGCTAGTATAGAGCCACTATATTCTTAAATACATTTCAATTAAATATTAGGGGAAGACCGTGACTGCATCAGTACCTTCCTGGGAGGATGGGACCAGGTCAGCACTGGCTTTTGGGTAAACATTAAACACCGGGCTAACCTCAGTAAACCCGCTGAGCTGACCAGTGCTAATGTTCGTGTCTGGAACTGTAAATCCCCACTTCCTTTTTCAGGGTAGGTGGATGATGCCAGGGCTTGTCCCCCTGACCTCCAGTTTCTATACTTCCATGAGGTTTACTTCCCTATGTTTGACATGGTTTTCATTTATCTGTTATTATAGTGTCAGTATGATGGCTCTAGCATTAAATTTCTCTTTTTTTAATTAGCATCTAAAAATAATGGGCTTCATCGCAATGTTTCACATACATACATCATTGTTCTTTCTTCATATTTACCCCCTCCATTTCCGTCACACCCCCAACTTCCTCTCCCTCAAATCAAAAAATCCTCCTCTCCATATGTGTGTGTGTATTTGATTCTAGATTCTGCATATGAAAGGAAATATGACATCTGTCTTTTGAATCTTGCCTATTTCAATTAGCATGATAACCAACATCCATCTCCCGGCAAATGACATCATTTCATCCTTATGCACAGCTGAAGAAGGCTCCACTGTGTGTTATTCCCTACATCATTGTCCATTTTTGTTAGTTTGCACTTAGGATGATTCCATAACTTAGCTCTTGTGGAATGAGCCGCCGTAAACATGAATGTGCAAACATTCCTGTGGCGTGCAGACTTAGAATCCTTCAGGTGTATTCACTCCTGAGAGTGGTACATCTGGGCGTTCTAATTTCTATATGGTCGTTCTATTTTCACTTTTTGAAGGGGTTAACTGACTTTCATAATGGAAAAGATTTCTTTGTTTGTTTTAGACATTCATATTTTGTCATAACTAGAAAAGAAAACCCTGACGATTCTATCGATCACCTCATACCGTCATCCATAATGCACCCTTCAAAGCCAAGACAGGAGTAAAAACGGGTATTAGGTTGAGTGAAAAACTAGAAACTCCCAGGAAGTCAGCATATGCAACAGATCACAGAGGGAGTGTAATCTCACTTTAAAAGGGAACCCACTGTGAGCAATTAGTGGCAGAACTCCAGGGGGCAGGTTTCGGGGAAGAGTAACAAGCTGCATGTGACGTCTCTCATGTTGGCAGGGTGTGCACATGTGTTCTCAGCTTGAGCCGCTAGCATTTCGTCTGCAGAAATGCGGGGACTCAAATTCCTTTTGTGTCTCGTGCATGAACTTCTGTACCACCCTGTCTGATCGCTTGGGCAACCGCATGTGCGCCGAGCACCTCCATCTCACTAACAACATTACAGCGTGTTTGCTAAATCCTAATGAGCCACAGCTATAATTATCCACCAGCTCTATGTAGCACAGTCTTTCGCATGTTTCTGAGCTGTAGATTAGCACTGCTCCATAGAAACATAGTGGGAACCGTGCGCAGACAATAAAAAAATAATGAACCACATTTTAAAGTTTTTTTTATGTATTTTTATGTGTGTGTAGGTGTGTATACCACATTCGTGTCTGGTGGCCATGAAGTCCAGAAGGAGCACTTGGATCCCCTGGGATTGGACTTAAAGATGGTTGTGTGCCACCATGTGAATGCTGGGAATCGAACCCCAGTGTTTTGGGTATCAAACAGCCAGTGCTTTAACCACCAAACCATCTTTCTAGCTCTATGACCAACATTTAAAAAACAAACAAAAAAATAATTAAGAATGACTACAATGATCCATTTAATCCAGTATTTCCAAAACGTTATCATTTCATTTCATGTGACTCTAGTAACAAATGCTTTATTTTTTCTTTGGAGCTCTTTAAAATGGGACACCCTTTTGCTTACAGCTTATCTGTCTCACAAAGCAAGTCACATGTGGCTAGCGGCTCCTTCATTGGCAAGTGCAGCTAAACATTTGTTAAATAAGACTTGGGTTAATGCTAGCTTGGAGCATCGAAGATCCAAACAACCCAGCTGATGGGGTTTTAAGTAAGCTCCTAGAAGCATTAATTAAACATCTTTCACCTAGTAGCTTCAATTAGCTTTGACAGAGTGCTTAGAAACTTTTTCAGTTTTTCCCTTTTGCTGTACTGGGTATAAATTTAGGTCCTTGTACATGCTAGACAAGAACTCTACCACTGAAGCGTCTTTGCCAGCCCCCTTTTCCCATGCTATCTTGAGACACTCACTAAGTTTCCCAGGCTGGTCTTGAATGTACTCTGAACCTTTGCCAGACTTGGAACTTGGTCTTCCTACCTTCCTCTCCTGAGTATCTGGGATTTTAGACCTAGAATTTTGCTGTGCATGGACAAAAGTAAAGTGGAGTTGGTGTTGATGGAGGTTTCTGTCCCACTGGGTCCCACAGCTGGGGGTTCAATCCCAAAGAAACACAGAGGTCTACATTAATTATAAACTGGTTGGCCTATTAGCTCAGGCTTCTTATTAACTAATTCTTACATCTAAATTAGCCCATTATTCTTGTTTGTGTTAGTCACGTGGCTTGGAACCCCTAATCAGTGAGGCATTCTCATCTTGCTTCCTTTGCATCTGGCTTCCTCTGTGACAACTGTATACTGTGTCTTTTCTCTTCCCAGAATTCTCCTGTTCTCGTTGCCCTGCCTCTACTTCCTGCCTGATCGCCTTGCCCATACTTCCTGCCTGGCTACTGGCCAATCAGCGTTTTATTAAAACAAGACCATTGTCTCACAGCAGGTTGGGATATATATAGCTCAGGGGTGGAACACTTGCATAGCATGGGGAAAGCCCTGGGTTCAACGCCCAGCACTGTAAAAACAAAACAAAACAAAATTATTAAAGTTGTGATATGGCTACAAAACATCAGCTAAGTTAGAGGCTATAATTTCAATGGTGTCAATTTTGGTAATGTTTACTGGGCTAGGAATCTTGGGATTCGGAATGTAGTTCTTGGCTATTTTAGTATTTAATGAATTAAAAGCAAATTTAGAGTAGATTTGGATAATCTCTGAATCCCCTTTTGGGACCCAACATCTTCTATTTTATCCTAAGTTATATTTCTACACTATCAGCAGTCTTAAAATATTGTTAATTTTTGACTAGCAGTTCCTGGGGAATGGTGGATTATATATATATTATAGTATATATGTATAATATATATTATATAGATAGTTCTGACTAATTAGGTTGGGAGGCAAACATTTTTTTAAGAAAATAAATATTATCTTTAATGATAGTACTCAGCAGTAATTTAAAATCTCATTAGCATGTTATTAATTGAATACAATAAGAGCTTCACTGTGAATTATCACACGTGCAGAAAACACCCTCCATATTATTCTTTCTTGTCCTTGAGGGCTAGCATTTCTAATAGCTGCATTCTATTTAGAATGGTTGGAAGATACAAAATAGGACATCAGTGGCATTAGGCACCCATATGCCAGGGATGAGAGCAGACAAAACACATATATTAATGATATCTTGCTTAATGTTGATGACAAACATGGGAAGCTGTTAGCACAGTTTTGTGTTTTGGATGCAGAGACCCAGCCCCCAGCAACTGCATTTGAGCCTTTTGTGAAGCAGAGTTCAGATGAGGTGTGGCTCACTTTTCTCCACACCATGCTGCCCTCAATGAAGCAAAACAAATGAAAGGGGAAATGGTTTTGCTGCAAACCATGAGAAACACTGGGTGAAAGGGCAGAGTGTGAATTACACAGCGAGGGTGACATAAATGCAGGTGGAAATAAAATGCCTCACGATTTCCTTCTCCAGCAGAGACAAGAGGAAAACTGAAGAACCATCAAAAGCAATGGTTCCCTGCAGTGACCATAAATACGTGGTTCTGCAGAAGGTGAGATCTTGAAGGAAGAGTGGAAATTGACTAAGAGGGAAGGAGGAAATGTGTAGATGTGACAGATGAGGATGATTGAGGACAGAGGACAGGGACATTCCAGTGATGCAGGTGACTATTAGGGGACAATACACCCACAGTCACAAACACACTATGCAGGGAGCCAGCCAGCAAACAGCGTGTGTGGTGTGGGCGTGTGCACGCGCGTGTGTACGCACTCGCGCTAATATGTCTTGCTGAAGCAAGCATACAATGTTCTGTGGAGAAAGTAGAGTCTTTTACAAATGATGCTAAACCTACATGCAAATTTAAAAAAATCTCTCATTACATGTAAAAAATTACTTGAAATATGTCATATGCAAAAGAACTGACTTGTGTATTGACTTGTACATGAAACCTACAACTAAGGACAGGTGTGGTAACATATGTCTGCAATTCCAGCACTCTAGATGTCAAGGATAGAGAATCATAAGTTGGAGGTCAGCCTGGGCTACATAACTGCTTCAAAAACTGAAAAACAACAACAAACATTAAACTCTAAAAGTACAAAATTTCTAGGAGAAAATCTTTGTAACCTTGGGTTAGGTAAAGGTTTTTAAGATATAGCATCTAATATGGTTCATTAAACAAATACTCATGTGTTGAACTTGATAAAAATTCAAACTTCTTTTCTTAATAAGAGAGAGTTAAAAGGAAGAAAATAAAGGTACAGCCTAGAAGAAGCTACTTCTAAAGTACCTGGTGAAAGTACCGGAAAGATCTGTTAGGAGCTCTCAAAAGCCTTGGTAGAAATGCTGTAACATAGTAGAATCCGCCTTGGGGCCACCCCACCTCAGCCTTCTTACTGCCCTGGAAACTCAGCCAGGCTCCTCCCCCTGCTGCAAGCACAGGAGGTGAAGGTATCACAAAGAGACAAAAGAAAGAGCAGTTCTGTGTAATCGCTCACTTGCTTTCTGCCCTTAGCTGCTTCTCAGTAACGCAGATGGCAGTCCTCCTGTTTCTCTTACAGGGTACCTTTGGCCATTTACTTTGTTCCATAATTCAAAAGACTGAGAAATGCCGCTTACTGTCTAAATTGCCCTCTCTGATTGAAGTCACTTGCTGCCATTTAGGAGCTGACAAGCATTTCTTTCCACAGGCATTGTTTATCCTGGGACTCAAGGAGAGAACTGCCATATTTTTCCCCAGGCTAATTAGTGCCATTTTAATAAATTACACTTTTAACTTGCCAGTGATCTTCTTTAGGTCAGAGCCTACATTTACAGTGGTAAATTTCTTTTTTCTGAAGGAAGCCAAGCTTATGTTAGGTAAGCAATACTCTCGCGGCTCCAGGAGCACAGAGTGTTGAGCATCGAAGGTAGCGGTTATGCACAGCCTGAACCGTCTTCTCTTCGACTCAGTGGTAATTGCAGGTCTTACTCTGAGTGGGAAGGAGCATCACACACGCACTGTCTCCATGGTTTCCAGTTCTTACCTGATGGGATCATTTCCATTGGACAATTTGCCACATACCCCATTTTATTTTTCATGTCCCCCCACTGGCAAATTTATTTCAAATTTGCATTTTTGCATTGGTCATAGACACAGTTCTATTTAGAAAATGGAAACCAATGATCACAGAATCAAATGAGAGACGGCTCAGCAGTTAAGAGCACACACCGCTCTTGCAGAGGATCCTAACTCGGTTCCCAGCTCCTCTACCAGCTGGCTCATAACCTCCTGCAAGTCCGGCTCCCTTGTCAGTCCTCCAAGGGCACCAGCACTCACACACGTACATATAAATAAAAACAAAATAAATCTGCTGGGCACTGTGGTACACGTCTTTGATCCCAGGACGCAGGAGGCAGAGCAGACGTGTCTCTGTGAGTTCAAGGTCAACCTGGTCTACGTAGCGAGTTCCAGGATAGTTGGGGCTATGTAGAGAAACCCAGTCTCAAAATATAACCAAATATAAATAAGCAACCAAAAAGATAGCAAAGCTAAAGCAAAACAAAGAAACAAAAAACCCGCACAGTCAAATGAGATGGGTCCTAACTTGAAAGCAAGGTAAACTATAGAAACCTTCTCCAGTTAGGCACCTTATTCTCATCAGGAGCTAAATGAAAAATGCAGTCTTCAACTAGGCTGTGTTCTCCATGGTAGAATGAGTTCTCAGCATGTGGCTGAGGTTTAATCTTCATAACAACAAACAGCAAAAATGATTTAAAAATACAGATTTGTAAAAATGTACTCGTTTGTCAGGCTGCAAAACTTTGCATTTACATGAAATCCCTATTTTCCCAGTGATAGAATTGACCAACTTAAAAATCTTGCTAACTGAAATACTCATAGAGGAGACAGGAAATAAAAGTAAACACAACGAATCCTTTAGATCAGAGGTTAGTGGATGGTGGCCTATGGGCCAAATCCACTGTTTGTTTCTCTATCGCGAAAGGTGATCTTTCGGCTCAGGGACTGTCGTAGAAGAAAGGAGGGAAAACATGTCAGAGCCAGGGGAGATGGGGGAGTGGTATGGGAATCCCACATCCATTGCACTCTTGAGCTCACAGCAGTTGTGACACCCGCTCAAGACCTGAATAAGATGGGGCCCATCGACATCCTGCCAAGGGGACTGAGGAAGGCAAGAGGCACCAGCCCTCCCTAAAGATGGTGGATAGGGAAAGAGAGGCATTTTCTTGAATGGTGTGGCGTCTGATAAGGTGGCCCTGCTCCTTAAGAAACCCCTCCCACATAGTCCTGGCAAGCATGCTAGTAGAACACACTGGGACACACACACACAAATCAAGCAGTAAAAGTGGAAGGGGACTAGCTCAGAAGAAGGGGAGAGCAATGAGGGACAGGGAGAATATGATCCAAATTCATGATGTGTATATAAAATGACATGGTGAAAGCCATTATGATCGTCTTTGTTTGGGTCGCTATTGCTATGAGGAAACACTGTGACCAAAGCAACTTTATTTGGCCTACAATTCCATATCATTGTTCACCACGGAAGGCAGTCAGGACAGGAACTCCCAGGATAGGAACCTGGAGGCAGACACTGACGCAGAGGCCATGGAGGGTGCTGCTTACTGTCTTCCTTCCCATGGCTTGCTTAGGCAGCTTTCCTAGAGCACCCAGGACCGCCAGCCCAGGGATGTCCCCACCCACAAGGGGCAGGGCTCTCCCTGATCAATCACTAATTAAGAACATGCCCTACAGGCTTGCCTACAGCCTGAGCTAATGGGAACTTTTTTTTTATTGAGATTCCCCTCCTCTCAAATGATTAGCTTGTGTCAAGTTGACAGAATGCTCTCTAGCACAATGAGGTAGAAATGATATATGTACTAATATAAACATTTTAACATTAGTCTGAGGGACCACGTCCCCACCCTTGGCAGCGACTGCTGCTCCTGTGGACCCCAGCTGTGGTCAGAGAATTTCTCTTTACAGTGGAAAGTACCGAAAACAAGTGACGGTTGAGTGCTTAACCCTAAGTGAGACAGGTCCATCACCCTACGGAAGAGGTGACAGAAACAAGGCAGAAATGAGTGCTGGGATGTCTTCCCGGCGTGACACTGACATCGCACGCGTGACTCAGAAACTATGCCTGCCTCACAAGACTTGCACAAGACTGGGCTCTTCAGCATTCCCTCGTGGATGGGAGAGGGGCTTGTGAGGCCCTGTCCCTCCCTGAGGAGCTACTGGCAGCTGACTGTTGCGGGAGGGGGAAAGTTGTTACCAATGGTGTCGCTGTGTCAGCCAGCTGTGGTGTGTCACATCTTCGCTCGTGTGAGCAGTCTAGAAAAATCAGAACTCTCTCTCTCTCTCTCTCTCTCTCTCTCTCTCACACACACACACACAC
>LOJH01002894.1:27778-47644 GCA_001685095.1 Ellobius talpinus
CATCCACTCCTCAGAGAGGGTAAGGCACATTGCTTTGGGGAAGGTCCAAGACCCGCCCTACTATACATAGGCTGAGCAAGATATCATCTATAGAGAATAGGTTCCAAGGGTTTTTCTTATTAAAGTGGTGTCACGAGTAGGAATCCAGAGCCAGCTTATCCAGGTGTTCATACTTAAGCTTTTTTTGCATTCCTCTCCCAACCATGTTCTCCATAATCTGTTTGCAGTGGATGGATGCACAAGTTGTACATTGTGTGGCTCTGTTCACCTCCAGATTCTACCGTGAAAGCAGAGAGCGCCATAGTGTGTGTGTGTGTGTGTGTGTGTGTTCTCACAGGGTCTTTCTCATGTAGTCCAAGCTAACTTCCAATTCCCTATGTAGCCAAAGATGTCTTTGAGCCTCTCTTCCTACTGTCTCCACCTCTGGTACCTGGCATTTTATGTACATTTCCCCCTCACACTCAGGTTTTGCAGTGCTGAGTATGGAGCCCAGCATGATACACAAGCACTCAACCAACTGGGCTCTCTTCTCAGCCCCTCTCATAATGTTCTGTTGAAATACATGCATAGCTGTTGTTTTCCTCTTTTCCCATGGCTGCTTTTGACCTACAAGGGCAAAACTGAGTTGGTGAAACAGATTTTAAGGGACAGCAAAACCAAAACAATTTCCCTTCTGGCCTTTACAATAAATATTTGATGACCTTTAATCTCAAAGAGTTCTGAAGGATTTGAAATTTGTTCACAGTAAGAAAAAAATCAAGTCGGGTGGTGGTGGCGCACGCCTTTAATCCCAGAACTCTGGAGGCGGAGGTAGGCAGATCTCTGTGAGTTAGAGAGTCCAGCCTGGTCTACAGAGTAAATTCCAGGACAGCCAAGGCTATTCAGAGAAACCTTGTCTCAAAACAGACAAAAAAAATTAAAAAAAGAAAAAAGAACACTAGCAAGTCCATTGGTTCCCAAGATACAAATTAAGAACTACAACAGATAAGAGAAGGCTCACGTTAAAAGGCCCACGAATCAGAGAGAAGATTGGGCACATGAACCAGATTTTGAACTAAACACTCTGTGCTAAGTAAAACTCCTCTCTTTCTCCTGGGAGGTGGCAACACTGCAGAGGTGGTGCCAGATGCACAAGTTGGGTGACCTTCCCTGGCTCAAACAGCCAGCTCTGGACAAAACCAGGATTAGGCTCAACACTGTGATCTTGACTGGGTGCCGCCTTATGGTAGAGCGTATATGGCCCTGAGTTCTGCCCCAGGCAAAACAAAACCCCTCACAACCACACTTTTTCTTGTGACGCTGGGGATGAGCCCTGGCTTTTGCCCATGCTTGCTAGGCAAGCGCTCTGCCACTCAGCTCCACCTGCAGCCCCTTTAATAACCACGACCGAAGCTCGTGGAGGCTGATTATCTCCCTAAACCTCTCAGTGAGTGTGGGATGCATGCAAGTGACCACTACAAAACAAAAACAACCACCAAGAAAACCAAAACCATAATTATAAACATTTTTGCTCACCATTGAGCTACGTAGAGTGCCGAGCCTTCTTTTGTTGACTATCGGCAAGGCAAATGTTGCAGGGGCCGTTCCCAAGAACACTTGAGCGTGGCCTCTATCTAGCACAACACACCTTACTAGTCCAGCTTAAGAACCCCAGTCCTCCCGTTGATGGTTAGGGTTCTCATTCCTGTGATCAAACACTTGACAAGAGCAACCTAAGAGAGGCGGGGGTTCTTTTGGCTACAGTTTAAAAAGAGAGGTCACCCATCTTGGCCAGGAAGGCATGGCTACCAAAGCTGGCTACTGCTGTAGAATATTGTTTTAAGGTGTGTTTCTCTTGTTTATGCTGTGCAACATTTGTTTTAATGATGTAAAGCTGTGTTGCTTTTGTTTATGTTGCATTTGCTTAACTCTCTGAAGCTGTGATTCTTTGCCTGTCTAAAACACCTGGTGGTCTAATAAAGCGCTGAGCGGCCAATAACGAGGCAGGAGCAAGAATAGGCAGGGCTGGCAGGCAGAGAAGGAAAACTCTGAGGGTAGCCGAGCAAGGAGAGAAAGTTAGCTACTTGAGAGTGAGCCTCTAAATTTCACCCCAATCTTTGAATCCTAAGTTCTATTAGAGGGGTAGAGATCAAGATAGTTTCCCTCAGTGGCTTTGAGACATCTACAGAATCCCGCGGGTTGCGGCCCGTGTCCTGACTGCTGCTGGTAGCAGCAGAGCTGCAGCTGGGGATCAGGACAGCACTTGCTTAAGGGGCCCCCACTGAACTGGGTGAAAACCAGCAGGTTACAGTGTGTCCTCAGTAGTCTGGGGCAGACTACAGGCTGCAAGAGCGGCAGGGCCCTGAAACTTCAAGGCTCCACCTTTCGTGACCCACTTCCTCCCGTGAGGCTCCACCTCCCCCAAATTCCAGACTCTTCCAAAACAGCCTTTCTACCTGAGAACCAAGTGTTGAAACACATCAGCCTGTGAGGATGTAACAGACACATCCGACCCGTGGCCTTGCCTTCCCTCGACTCCCCAAACACCAAGCTCTTGATGAGCAGAGCTGCAGTCTTAGGCTGCAGTGCCTCCTGTAAACTGTTGCCGTGCTGATAGAAATGAAGTTCTTTGGGTCTCCACACATATCATCAGCTTCCAAGTGTAGACCTGAGTGATCTCTGCCCGGATCTGGGATTCCTGTTTGTGTCTCTCATTTCATTGATTTATTGTTTTACATTTCAAATGCTGATGCTAGCTAGCTACCCCTGCCTTGAGTTATCATCTGTTAGAGCTGTCCCGTCTCATTTTCTCAGTTTTCTAATGGCTTCTAACACATTTAGGGTATTTTCACACTCATTTAAGAAGCCAGAGATGTAAAGCAAATACCCCCGGGTCTGAAGGCTCGCCCTCGCCCATGTCACAGATGAGGAACTTTAGAATTGAAATGTGTCTTTCTTGAATTAATTACAAACACAGCAGCTTAGTGGAACCATTGAGGGTCCATCTTGGAAGGCAGCCTGACAGTGTGGAGAGTTTGTTTGCTTTGACTCTGAACAAAGAACCAATCTTTATGAGACTCCCTTTCCCCATCTTAAATGGGGGCTGGGAGGGTTAGAGTCTATCTTCAACAGCTGTTAATAAGGATTCATTGACTTAACCCATTTAAACGGCTGATAATCATACCTAGGAACATTAGAAAGCGTCATAGTATTTACTCCACAATTGAAATGAAGTTTTAATTCTGGCATCTCGGAGTTCAATCCCCAGGACCTTGCAAACTGGGCTGAGATACCTGAGACACCTCCCACACACGAGAGAGAGGGAGAGGGGGAGAGGGGGAGAGAGGAGAGAGATGTGAGGGTTATAACATGCTTTCCTTCTGTCTCTTTAAGATCCAGACTACATCAAAGACCACTTGCCTAAAGTCCACCAGCATACCGCTTACACAGGAGAAAAGCGTCCAGCGTTAGAGAAAACTGGAGATCTCAGATATTTATTGAGATCTGCCCCAAACCAAAGCCTGCCAGCAAAATATAAATACGAATATGTTGGTGGAATTGGCTGGGGGATACCAGAGTACAGTTTCATCAACAGATCAAGACTGGGGAGCGGCTTTCACATCAAGGTACTGCTCTTAATTTCAGTCTTCAGAGGCTCCAGCGTTCTGATTTGAATTGATCCATTGCATCATAGGTAACATCAGGCCCTTAGTCACACTGAGAGCATTTAAGCTCTGCAGGAAGAAACTGCTGGTGTTGGTGATAAACGTACTTATTAGCAGCACGGCCTTTAGCCCAATAGACGAGAGGGGAGGCACAAAGAAAGTGCCACCGACAGAAAGCATCTCTGCGCAGCGATGGGAATGTCCCAGGATCACATGCGTGTGGGGGCATCTGCACATGTTCCTCGTGCTGGCTCTGCTCGGTGAGTGGGCTGTGTTGGGGAAGAAGGTGGTGCTGAATCTCAATCTGCAAGGCAAAAAGCCACCAAGTGTCAGATCTTGAATGTCACCGTGCTGAGCGTGCTGCGGCGGTGACCAGGGCTCTGCAGTCTAGAAGCCCTGTCTTGTTTCCTTTGGATGGTGTGGGCCAAGGCAGCTGCCCACATGGTTATCTCAAAATAGAAAGAAGTGGAAGTGGCTTTAGAAGCGGTATCTGAGAAGTCCAGTGTATTTACAGACAGGCTTTAGCACCTTCTATACATGGGCGATACAGATAGCATCACACAGTGGGTACGTTTCCAGATTTCCTCAAATTGTTTTTTGAAATTTGTGAATGTGATGAGTATGTATGATGTGTGTGGTGTGTGTGTGTGGATATGATGTATGTGTAGAGGTATGTGATGTGGGGTGTGTGTGTGTGTGTGTGTGTGTGTGTTGCAGAGAGACTGGTCTTGCTTAGCAGAGGCTTTAAGCCATGGTGCTTTCTGTTTACCCTTTCTTGGTCCTGCTGTCTTAACAGTAATCCTTTTCATAGGTCCAGTTGTCTCTCGAAACAACCTTAAACAGCTTCCTTTTTTGCCTTATCATATTTTGTCTTCATAGTTTATTTTTTTAATTTTATTTTTTGATTGTTTGTTTTTCCAGACATGGTTTCTCAATAACTATGGAACCTGTCCTGGAACTCATTCTGTAGACCAGGCTGGCCTTGAACTCACAGAGATCCGCCTGCCCCTGCACGAGGAGTCCTCAGGAGTTGCTAGGAGGACTTATGAGAAATGATCAAACAAGCAAAGTCCACCAATATCAAAACTATCCAACTTAAATAAGACATTTTTATAAGGATACATTATAGAAATAGTTAGCAAATATGCCTTTGAGCATGGTGAACATTAACAAATACATTGTAACTGATAGAATGCCCCAGCCCCAGAAAACAGTCTGTTTCTACTCCTGTCAGCTATGAGCCACATCTGTCTCCCAGAAAGAATGTTTTGCCCTGCAAGTACCCTCCACAGCTGGATCCCCACACCTAAGCCATCCCCCTACCCCCCACCCCCGGCCCACTCCTGTAAGAGGCCTGACCAGCTCCCTGGCTTCACACATTTGCACCCCAAAGGAAGCTTGATGCCCCTCTCTGCTGTGCTATAAACAGTCTAGACAGGTGAGGCTAGCCTTAGCTCTCTCTCTAAGAGAAAAAGTTTAAGACCCAACTTTATATAGGCAATGGATAAAAATTATAAAATGAATACTTAATAACATTTGTCATTCCCCCACCCACATTCTCCAGAACTCCTAACTAGAAAGCAATAATAATTTTAAAACACCTTATTTTTACACGGCTTCTGTCAAAGTTTTCTTTCCTTTTAATTAAATAATTATGCCGTGTTTCTCCCTTCCCTTTTCTTCATCCAACTCCTCGCATGTGCCCACCCCCAACGTTGGCATTCTCACATACCTGGCCTCCTCCTCTTTAATCTTCCATACTTCCTTAAAGGACTTAGAGCTGTATAGGAAGGAAAGCACCTGAGAGTAACGCGTGTGGCAACTGGAGAGGATGCACCTATTAGCAAGGAACCACCTACAATTGACAGACCTACCCACGAAGCCCTTTGCTGGTGCTGCCAATCTTCCCCTCCAAATCCCAGCCCTGATTTCCTGTGCATCCAAGGTCAAACCTTAAGTCTAGACTTGGTTTCAGTTCCTTGTGAACCCATTTACTTCCACCACTCAGATCATGAATTTGCATTTGGAGATATACACACCAGTTCCGTGTACACAAACCCGCTACAAAGTTTGTGAGGTGTAAGGAAATCAGATTCAATGGGACAGGCCTGTAATCCCTTGGAGGGATTGCAGCTTGGGAGGCTGAGGCAGAGGAATCACCAATTCAAGGCCAACTTGGGCCACATAGATAGAAAAAAGAGAATGAGAAGGCCGAGGGAAAGAGGGGATAGAGAGAAGGAGAGGCAAGGACGGGAGGAGAGGGGAGGGAAGACAAGGAGGGGAGGAGAGAAGGAGGGAAGAGGAAAAGGAGAGAGAGAGAGAGATATGCAACAGAGGTATAGAGAGGTCTAGGGACAAGGTCACCTTAGAGAGGACAAAAGGTGCCACTTACATGATGTCTCAGTCCACTGCCTGTTATTTCTCCAATGCCTTCTCCCCATCTATAGCCATTCTTTTCCCATCCTATTTCATATCAAAAAGGCCACTTTTCATTTCTGGCTGTGGCCACGCCTCAGAGTGTAGCGTGTGATAGCTCCTCAGAGTGTAGCGTGTGATAGCTCTGAACTGCAGTTTTTACACAGACCTTCGCTGAATGTTTTTTTATACCTCTGGCAGCTGTGCTTCCTAATTTGAGCTCCAGGTCTGTCTGAGACCAGCAGCTAGGATGCTCAGGCCACCTCCAAGGGACTCCTGCGAAAGTGCCCTGGGCAGCTGCCCTCTACCTGGAACCTCTTATTTAGAGCAAAAGAGGGCTTCACAGATCATGTGACAAATTATCTGGCTTGAGCAGTGAGATAATAACCTCCGTACCAAATGACAACCTGAACACTTAAAAACTTGCCACACTGTAGAGGTCAGTGAAATAAACTCATAAGAAACCCCTGTCTCGTGTATATGTGTGTATGTGTATGTGTTTGTGTGTGTATTTAGCTATTTCTAGTTTATGTGTTACAGTACCATGGTAATGCATGCATATATCAGCCAGGAAAATCCCATTACTTTTGCTATTATTTCAGATTTAAGAACAGTGCATTCTTCTTGTTTAAATGGATTTGGCCTCTGTCAAACTATGTATGTCATTTCTACAGTAATATCTGGAGCCAAATGAAACAATGTCTGTGGCATTCTAATGGCCTCTCCAGCGGACTGTCTGCCTCCTCACCCCGACCTTGCTTTAACCCAGACCCCAGCAAGGTCAGCTGACTTCCTGATGCCCGTTTTCTGCTCCTGCACTCTGACCTCATAGCGAATTGATTTAAGTCAGTTGCTTTCCCCACAGAAATGATGTCATGTTGGACTTGGTCAGCCATTCTTCATTGGTATGATCCCCAGGACAACATTAAATTAGTTCACCACGAGATATATTGCAACCATTGTGTTTTAAATATAGCAATCCACCTGCATATGCATACGTGAGGTGGTTAATACATTTTTTTCAGGCTTTGATAATTCTGCCCATTTTAACCACCACAAATTCTATCAGCATGTTCTAGGTGGGGCTTCTTTTGACAATTTAATGACATTTGAACAAATTTCTGTTAAGATACTGAAGTCCTTCATGACTGTTGGGTTCAGTTTATCCTAAATTGGTTGCTTTGTTGGGCATTTTCCTCACCAGTGAATAACTTAGGAATAATAAACAAGAAAGGAGATACAAGGACAGTTTAATGAGAACACACTGCGATCCTCTCTAACATCTGGCAGATGAGGAGACTGTGGTATGGGCAGGTGAACTCCATTCCTGAGGTCACAGGTACTGCCTGACAGAGCCAGGGTTTCAACCCAGTCATGTCAAGCACACATGGAGAGAATAAGATGTAGGAAATGCAAGGCTGGGCTCCAGCTGCCCCAGTAACATGCACAACCCTGTGGCCAGTGTTCCACTGGGCCAGTTCTAGTTGCTACTTGGCTAAAGCATGTAGCTTTTTCACCATAATTCTGTCTTCCAGAATTCACCATAATTCATGTTCTTCCAACTTCCCACTCAGTACTGTTTACACATAAGTACACCTCGTCTGTAATATGAAGTTGTTCATAGGGACTAGTGGATGGAATAATAATTTGGCCATGCTTGCCTTTGGAATTTTAATTGAAGAGCCAGAAAGACAGGGCCTCTCAGAGACAACACTGTCTTTCTTTGTCCCTGGGCAGTGAAACATCAATCTCTTTCTCAAATCCAACTACAAAAATTATTGCCCATGTGGAGCTGCTAAAAATATAGAACACATCAGAACACATATTTTCAGAACTAGGGGGTTTTCTCCACATTCCAAAGATTCACATTTATCTGTGGGTTCATTTGGAATAACCGTAAATAGCCCCCCCCCCGCGCCGCCACCTTGAGCCTGCTATGGTGGCGCTAAGGACTGAACCTATGGCTTCCCGCATGCAAGGCAAGCGCACAACTGCAACCCCAGTGTCGGAGATTTTAGATGCAGGATAAAGCCGCTTCCCCCTTTCAACCAAGTTATAAAAGAAAAATAGAAAATGTTTTTTCTAAAACAGTTGTGCCTGGGCTGAAGAAATGGCTCACCAGTAAAGAGTACACGCCGCTATTACAGTTCCCAGCGCCCACAGAAGGCTGCTCCCAAGTGTCTGCACCCCAGCTCCAGGGCATCTGACCCTCCAGTCTCCATGGACACCTGCACTCTCTCACACACAATGTTCAGTAATAAAAAATAAGTCTTAAGACAGCTATGCCTCTGGAGTGCTTTGTGAGATTGGATGTGTCCAGTGTTCAGGTCTCAGCTTTACTTCTTACAGTTATGTGCACCTAAGAGTGTGTGGTTTAATAGAAAAATGATTATTACTTTAACACCTTCATTCTCAAGTGCTGGATATAGTAACACACTTCCATCCATCCCAGGAAGCGTTTGGTGTGCCATGTGTCGATTGCTTGTGAGGGAGGAAAAACCCTCTTTTCCGTGAAAATAATATAGTAGCACCATTGACCTTCAACCCTGATGTTGTGTTTTCTGCCGCTTTACAACGTTTGAATTTATAGTTCCACAAATAAGTAGAAGTAATTTTCTTATAAAAAGCTTAGTTGAATCTGAACCTCCAGAAAAAATACATGTATGTCTGATCCTGTGTAGACAGGTTTATGAAGAAAAGCATGTTAGTATCAGCCAGGAACAGAAAGACGTGTAATCTCACTCACAGCCAGAATCCTCAAATGTTGATCTCATAGAAGCTAATGAAGTGTGGTTACCGGAGACTTAGGGAGAGGGCATTGATGTCGTGGACTATTATTTTAAGGTGTGTTACTTTTGTTTATGCTGTGGAACATTTGTTTAATGATGTAAAGATGTGTTGCTTTTGTTCCTGCTGCATTTGTTTAACTCTGTGAAGCTGTGGTTCTTTGCCTGTCTAGAACACCTGATTGTCTAATAAAGAGCTGAACGGCCAATGGTGAGGCAAGTGAAAGGATAGGAGGGGCTGGCGGGCAGAGAGAATAATTAGAAGGAGAAAGGAGGAGCAAGAAGGAGCAACTAGAGAACAAGGGCAGAGAGGATGTCAGGGGTCAGCCACCCAGCCACCCAGCCACAGAGTAAGAGTGAAAGTAAGACGTACAGAAGAAAAAGAAAAAGCCCAGAGGAGGCAAAAGGTACTCAGGACAATTTAAGTTAAGAAAAGCTGACCAGACACAAGCCAAGCTAAGGCTGGCAATTATAAGTAAGAATAAGCCTCCCTGTGTGATTTATTTGGGAGCTGGGTGGCAGGCTATCCAAAAGAGCAGAAAATAACCAACAACAGGTTGAGGCAGATTGATCAGTGGATACTGCGTTGGAGTTAAGCGGCAGTGAGCAACTGACCTAAGTCCTCTACGTAGTATATCCATTGCACTGCGTGCAATCTCTGCATTTTCAAATTTCAGTAAAACAAAAATACAACTGGTAGTTTAAAAAAGTAGTTCATTTGGAAACAAGCATGGCTCTCTGGGTATCATAGCAGCCAGAGGCCTGGTCTCTTGGCTAAACTGGCACCTTTCCTCACTTAAGGATGTGACTTTTGCAGACAGTGGTTGGTCAATCGAAAAATACATCCCTGTTTTCTATTTTTTTATTATGATGTGGAAATAATGGAAAGAAAAAAGAAAAGGAAAAGAACTCTATGAACCTGTAAGGAGATGTTATCCCTTAATTATAAGGATAGCTTAAAGTACCTGGATAAGTACAAGGCCTGATATAAATTCTTGAGTGTATTTCTAATGTAAGCATTAACTTTTCCACTAACCAATAAAATTAAGCTTCTTAAAGTCAGAATTACGCACACTCCATAGCTTTCAGCTGACATTAGTGGATAATGACAAGCACACCAGAAGCTGAGAATGGATTGATAAGCTAGACTATGCTCTAGCAAAAGTGGTCTGACTCCACAGTTTTCAGTTTATTGTTGAAGGATTCTGAAGTTTGTACATGATCTAATATCGCAAGCACAGATGGATCAAATGCCAGGACATCTGTTTTCTAAATCTGGCTTGATCCTCTCTTAAGGTCACTGGAGGGAAGTCCTTAAAGCATGATAAACTTTCAGTGATCGCTTCCTCCATGCATAACACTTGCAGAGTGCCTCAGCTATGTCGACAAAAATGCAGAGAATGTGGAGTGAATGAGACCAGACGTGTGGCATTCTCTGCTTTCCCACTATGGCATCCTGCAAGCCATGAAAACCTCAGCCAAGCAGGATAGAAAGAATTCATTAAAGTAGAGGGGCCTTATGCATGTGGCCCCAGCTCTGTGTCTGGGCACAAAGAAAATAGTGCTACAAATGAATGTATCAGGACCTCCCTCTGTAGGGAAGAATTCATTGGGGAGGGGGCTTTGCTCTGTGGTGTTGTATGAGAGCCAAAATTACGTTTTAATTACTGTTTTGGTTTTTTTAAGAGATAAGTGAAACAAAAATGCCTCTAACCTGTAAGCCCCTTGTCCAAGGAGAGATACTTTCTGAAATGCTGGAGGCTATTTAATACTACCGTGCGTGAGAAGGGACTGCAGATATACAATGAAACCCACTTTAAGAGTTTTCATTAATAAAGAGAAAGGAAAGCGAGGGGTGCACAGGCGTTGAAAGAGAACGTGGGGCGGGCATGTTGGCTTACTAAACATAGCTCAGCACAGGCCTATAGAGGCTTACATGGCCACGGCATGCATACCTATAGATTACGCGGCCAAATTGTGCATGTGCATAGATTATGTAGGGCTTAAGGCCGTAGGGTGACTAGGGAGTTTGCCTAATTGCTGATGGTGCATGCGCGGCCATGGGACCCCAGAAATGCTAGCACCTAGGTGACTAAGCATTTTGCCTGAATGCTGACGACTGTGGGACCGAGATGTGATGGAAATGACAATATTATTGTTTATATTTTCATTCCTCTAAAACAAGTTTGTTTGGCACAACTGCACTGGGTGTGCTTGATCACATGTAGGCAGGAAATGTCAGGAGTACGCTTGCCCCTGATTGGATGTAGGAGAGTTAGGCAGGCAGGAAGTAGGCCAGGATATATGCTCACCCGTGATGGGAGATACAGAGTTCTGATGGGTTTGCCTTTATTAGCCTCTGCAAAATGTGATTTGTCGCCATTTCCTGGGAACCCCTGAATGGCCCTAAGTAGAACCTACCATCCTAGCCAGTATGTAATAAACACTTGCTGCCAGTTTGGTTCAAAATTGTGGAACTGGTTTTCTCTCACAAATCTCAGGTTTAATAGTTGTTATTGCTGAAGTTTATCAAGTGATTACTGTGCCAGGCACTGTGGTCCCAAGCCGCACTCCACAGGGCTGTGAGTAGCTTCTTTGGGTTTGACTTTCTACTGAGAATATCAATAGCATACATTTCTCCATCCCTGGTGTTTAGCACGGGGTAGATGCTGATCCAGAATTGATGAGACATAAAATCCATTTTTGTTCTCATGCAGTCTTTGATATTCACAGAGAGAAAAGAATTTTTAAGTGTGCGTTAGATTAGTAACCATTCTACTCCCAGCTAGTTGAATACAATTGTTTGAAAACCTTTTTTTTTCCCCTACCTTGGAAAATACTTTTTCACAATGAGGGAGTCTCTGCTCCTAGCTGTAGAGCTAATTGGACAATTATATGAAGGGAAAACTCACTTTTTAACTTCAGAATCAGCAACAGTAGCAATGTAATCAACACATCACACAAATCCAAGAGTGAATACAATTGCAAATGAGACACTTGGTTATATTTCAGAAACTACAGTGATTGCCCTTGGAGATTTGGGAAGCGCCCAGTAGCTTCAAGTGTAGAGTCTGCTCAAGTTCAAGCCCTGATAGGAATGACCAGCAGAATAGGCTACAGGGCTGACCTTAGAAGGCCAGTTAGCAGAACTACTCCAACAAAGAAGGGTCTGCTTTTTCTCCAAAAGAAAGTTCTAGTGTATTTAAAAGGAGGTACCCTATAACAGGGGGAGGGGGACAATGCCTCATCTAGACACCAGAAGCTATTAAATATAAAGCCCACGCCAGGAGCTGTTTATTAAGTGGGGTCCCATAGACCTCAAAATGTTACAGGCTATTGCCATTGCTCTTGGTCACCCTCTAGAACCTGACAGTGAGACCCTATTGCTAAAGTCAACACATACGTGTGTCATGGAACCTGCAGAAATCAAGCTGGTCCTGAGGAGGACGCTTCCTACCCACTGGATAGCGTTTGCAGTGCTGAACGGCGCCGCTCATGCAACTGGAAAAGTAGTCATCAGTCTTATCCAGCTGTGAAACCTGCAAGCTGCCGAAACAACCAAGCTGGCAGGAGATGCGGCAGGCGCAATAGTGGCATGAATGTTATGAGAGCAACCAACCACTTTCTGACTGGATTTAAGGCCATCTACACAAGATGGAACTCATGTGTGGCACTGCTGTGGAGACCAAGACCCTGTGTCTAGGTAGGTCATAGGCCCTAGGGCAGAACCTACAACTATAAATCTGCTAAATGGCCAGAGCTGAAGGATTTTTATCTTCCCTCTTTTCTGTCAGATTTACTTACTAGTATTTTCATAACACCGTAAGTTTCTTACCTATAAAATGGAGATCATATTGGTTTTCTATTGCTACATATCAAATATTCACGCTTCCAGATCTATAGATCTGAAGTCTGGGAATGGTATGGCTGCCTTGCTGCTCAGGTCTCCCAAAGCTGACATCAGAGTATCTCTGTCATCTCTTTCACCTTCATATGGTTGTGGCAGAGTCTGCTTCGTTGTGGTTGTAGGGATGGGTGTTAGCTAGGAGCCATTCTCCTGGAAAATGCCCGAATTCCTAACCGCATGAATCTTTCATGCTTAAGGCTACTAAGGAAATCTCCCTCAGGTCTCATGTCCCTCAGCATTGCAGTCCCTTTGTCAAGAACTTCAGGGTCTTCTAAAAACTGTTAGGTTAGGCTCACTAAGGCTAAATTCTCTCTGTCTCTGTCTCTCTCTCTCTCTCTGTGTGTGTGTGTGTGTGTGTGTGTGTGTAGTACAGCCTATTGCACGATGCTAGGCAAGTACTCCATAACACAGCTACAAGGCCTCGCTAAGTTAGAGTGTCCTTGAACTCACCCTGTAGCCTAGGCAGAAGTAGAAATTATGATTCTCCTGCCTCAGCCTTCCAAGTAACTGGGATACAAGCCTATGCCCACCGCACTGGGAAAATCCCTTCTTAAATTCAAAGGATTTAGGGTCTTGGTTTTACTTAAAAAATCCCCCAACAGCGACATCCTACGTAGGTATTTGATTGAATATCCGGAAGAAAGCATGCTTACCAGGGAATGAGAATTCAGGGGGCCATTGGAACTCTGCCTACCACAGGGTTAATAGCAAACCCTCAGAGTTTTGTTCTCTGGATTAAGTGAGGTATGTGTGCATAGCGCTGGCATAGTGTTTCACACAGCAGGGCTCAACAAATGGCATCCAGGGGCTTTCATGTTTCTATCTGCCCATCTTTTCCAGCTGCAGGGCTATAGGCAGAGTAGAGCCATGATAGAATTTGCACACCACTTGGATACACACCAGGAAGCAGCAATTCCGGCTCTAAAGCTAACACACTCACAAAGCCCAGTGTTTACTGCGTGCTTAAAGTTGATTAATTGGTTCAAATTATTTGAAACATTGCAGTCAAACAACAATGGCAAAAACATGCAGGCTCATCTGTAACGGGGCATAGAATGCAATGTGGGTCTCTGCATTGCTCTTTCTCATTACAAGAAAAGTGCATTGCAGAGGCTAAGCCTTAAACGCTGACATTTTCCAGAAAGAACTGTTTTATTTCAACCCTTGCACTGAATATATAATGAATACTTCAGATGCCCCATTCTTGTAAAGGCCTTTATGCCCTACTTGATTCAATAATTCCAGTCTAAAATAGGCAACATTATGCAGTTTAGTGGCTCAGCCACAACAATGCGGGCGCTTATCACAGGCTGTGGGAAGAAAGACATCTAAGGGGTTAACAGTAATATTTTGCAAATTGAGGCAAGTAGAGAACAAACACATTAGCATAACAAAAGATCGCCGGAGGAGGTAGTGTGGGGGCCTGAGAGCCCAGTGTTACCAAGGAAGGAGGCTGGGGAAGAAAACCTTAGTGTGTACACATTCTCAAAATACATTGCATTGCATCTGGTCTACTGATAAGAAAGCCCCTAGCGACAGAAATGGGTAACACCGGCCCTTCCAGTAAGGAAAGCTCCATCAGATACCCTCGAAAAAGCATTGTGGAATATCCTAACAAAGCAAGGATTTCTCTGGAAAACAGTCCCTCAGGTCACCTGAGCATGGCAGGGTTGCGCTAGAGTGGGTGGGAAATGAAAGGGGAAGTGGCCTTGTCACTAGAACTACCCCAGACGTACGCAATTAATTTAACTCAATCTTACCCAAAAAATGTGTTTCACTCACAGTGGCTAGCTTGCATTTCCTTTTTACTAATCCCTAGACTTGTTGAAACATGGTTTCATAGGAAATGTTTAATATTGACCTATAATTATATTTGTTAACTGAAAATTTTAATATATAAAAATTTCACAAAAACATTACGTATTTGTGGATTGTATAAAAATGTTAGAATTTTGTTTATTTATCTATAGTTCTGGGATAAAATATAGGACCTTGTGTCTATCAGGCAAGTGCTCTACCCTTGAGTGACATCCCCAGAGGACTAATCTCTAGATCGATATTTACCTTATTATGAATAATGGGCCAATATAAATGTTTTATATGATTGTGAATTCATTAGGTTTAGCACCTTGGTGAGCATGGCTCCTCAAATAAGTCACAGTGTGTTTGTTAATAAATTAAAATACAAAAGGGTGAGTGTATTTAAGATAACAAGTTTTTTGTTTTGTTTGTGTGTGTTGTTTTGTTTTTCGAGACAGGGTTTCACTATAACTTTGGAGTCTGTCCTGGAACTCGCTCTTGTAGACCAGGCTGGCCTCACACTCCCAGAGATCTGCCTGCCTCTGCCTCCCGAGTGCTGGGATTAAAGGCGCGTGCCCCCACCGCCCAGCAATAGCAAGGTTTTGACACTGTAGCCTCGAAGAGAAGCAAAGACATCTTAGCATTTCTGACAGGAAGGTGTCAGGCTTTTGTTATTAAACCTTGATTAGCAAAAGATCAAAGAAGAGCATCCAAAGAAAATAGTAAACTTACTTGGCAATTAGTGTGTCAACTGGTTTTCAGGGAATTGTATGCTAGGGAATCAAACGATACCATGACCTTTCCATTGTTTGGAGATCACTACTTCCGCATTGCCTGTTGACTAATGGCCAGCTCTGCATTAAACTCTTAACAGACCCCTTCCTTTGTACTGTTGCTTGCTGTGTGGGGGTCAAAACTGCCATTTTGGGTTACCTGAGCAAGCAGGTAGATTAAGGAGGTAGAGCAGAAACAACTATTAGGCAGGCTGGCAGCAAAGTCATTCCAAGCAAAGCCTGGGCAAGAGGAAGAGGGGAGGATGTGAGAACATCCGGGATTGCCAATTGCTGCTGAACGTTCATGGTTATTGCTATTTTTTGAGCTGTCACGAATCTGGCACCTCCTGTCACTATAAATTTTTAAAATGCATTCCGAAGCAGAAGTGAAATACTTTTTTATGTTTTCATGTTGTAATTTTCAACCTAGCCCAGAAAACTGAGACGTGATTGTAGTCCTAAAGCCCTCTGAATATGAACATGACACCCTTGTTTCCCAGCTTCTTTCTAAGACGGGGAAAGGAACTAGAACACAGAGAGCATTCATTCAGGAATAATACAACATTCAAGCGTACACGAGAGGGTGTGGGATTTCATGCTTTCTCTCTCTCTTTTTTTCTTTAAATGCAAAACTGATATTTAGCTACCAAATAAATTCTCAACTATCTGAGAGCTTTCAGATCTGCCACAGGCCTCTATTGCCAGCTCTTCCCTACTCCACTGACACATTGGCTAACTCTGCAGAGCCCTCAAGTGCCCACTTAAATGATGATTGACAGTCCACAGTGCTGCTTCCTTACAGAGTCAGACACAGGAGCAGTCAGGGAGCCTGGCCAGTCCCCCAGTCTTTGTCAGTCTTTTTCATTCACACAGAGGGAGTGGAGCTTGTGGTGACTGTTTTGTCTCAGGCCAGGAAGCAACAGTGATCATCTCCACTGATTTTCTTTTTTCAAATTTTTAAAACATAACTTTTTTTTATTCCTTGGGAATTTCATACCCTGCACACAAATCGCACTCATTTCCCAGTCCCTCAGTATCCGCCCTTCCTTCTTGTAGCATTCCCCCACTCACCCCATGCCAAGGAAAACTTGAAATAATAAAAATTTAAAAATACAAATAAGAATATTAAACAAACAAAAACGAAACAAAAACCACTTTGTTCCTCCATCTTCCCCACCCCTCCATCACCTCTTCATTCATCTCAGCGGCCCTGGGAGCTCTGTGTATCATGCCCTATTCCCTTTTGTCCAAACAACTTTACTTGCAAATGTTCACTGTATACTGTGTTGTTGGTCTGGTCCAAGGCCACTGGCTTCTGGTATACCGATAACCTTAGACCCTTACTGAACCGCCTCGCTTACCCTTCTGTTGCCCCAGTCATGGAGATCCTGCAGCTGTGATTCCCCAGGACCAGTTGCTTCACGTGCTGCAGTAGGACCTAGAGAGGATAGATGTTTGAGAATGCCAGCACGAAGTCCTGGATGTGTGTCTGGGTGGTAGCTGAGCTGCTCAGTTGGGTGTTGGGACCACAGCCCTCTGAGGGGCAGAGGCAGCTCTCTCACTCCCATGGTTGGGAGCAGGATCAGCTCAGCACGACCCTAGGATTTCAAGACATTGTTCAACATTTGGTTTGCATGAGCCCTGATAGCAACACGGACCATAGACATCAACAGATCCCAGCTGCATCAGGAGCATGGACCAAGACATGGCCACCAGCAGCAGCTTGAGCCTAGTTATCTCCATGGCCCTGGGTGGCACCTCAGGCCTCACAGATCCAAATGGCCTCAGCAGCAATGTTGGCCCTGGAGTCCAAATTGGCCCTGGGTGTTGGCCCAGACCCTGGGCAGCTGCACAGCCCTCAATGGTAACAGGAGCAGAGCCATGGACATCAATACAGATGCTGGCTGTGGCAGGGCTATGGACCCAGACACAACCCCTGGCTGCAGCGTGGGCCCTGATGTCACTATGGCCCCAGGTGGCAGCACAGGCCACCCTGATTTGTAGGGCCCTAGCAACAGTCTGATCCTCAGACACCAGCATAGCCTTGGGTGTCAGCTCAGACCCCGGGCATTTGAACAGCCTTTAGTGGTAACAGGAGCCATGGACATCAACTCATGCCCTGGCTGCAATAGAGGCACAGACCCAGACATGGCCCTTGGCTGCAGCTCAGGCCCAGACACTTCCATGGCCCTGGGTGGTAGCACTGGTCACTCAGATCAGCATGGCCCTGCAGCAGCACGTCCCTCGGACCCCAACAGGGTCAAGTGGTGGCCCAGAACTCCAGTATCCTTGCAGCCTTTGGTGGTAACACAGACCCTGGCTGCAGAGGGGCCACAGACCCATGTCTAGGCCTGGACGTCACCATGGCCCAGGGTGACAAGCAGACCTCCTACATTAGCCTGTTCCTCACCACCTTCACCTCTTCAGATCTGCCTCTCTCCACAGGACATGAGCCATTCTGTCCCCTCCCACACACACACCCCACCACATATTGGCTCACCATAATGGCACCTGTCAGATGCACATGGTTTGTCTTCCCTGCTTCAGGGCAAGCGACCCTGGTGAGTGGCACCCACTGATTTTCTTTTATCCGAATTTAGCATCCCTACTCCATTTTCTAGCCTGACTCCCTTTAGAGGAGGAATATAGATGCTCAGACTTCAGACACGTGGGTCCCTATCTACCAAAGAATAACCCTGAATTAGTTTTCCTCCTTTTGCAGCTTGGAGAGCTAAGTCTTTATGCGACTGACAAACTAACCCACCGTTATCAAAACCCGTGGTAAGTACATGGGGATGTATTTTAAATGAGTAATGGGATTCTTTCCTAAGTTAGGGACGGCTTATTTTCCCAGTCTTGAAAATCACGTTCTCATTGTATTTTTATTGCTTCATGTAGATTTGTGTAAGAGAAAAAGACAAATTTTTATTTCTAATGAACAACATAAATTTCACTTTCTGCCAGCCTAGCTAGGGAAAGGGACAAAACAAAGGAACATAGTAAAGAATGTGCTAGATTACAGAGAGGGAAAGAGATGCCAGTCTGTACGTATGCTTTCTGTGGGAAAACATAGATATGTAGTTGAAAAGACCTTAGTTCATGCTGTTGGCCTAGAAACCACAATAATATGTAGCCTTGGTTAATAAGTATAATTTTACTAAAGTCACATACTGGTCTGACTTCACATTGCCTTAAAGTAGCCACTAACAAAAATTAAACATGTGTAGCTCCAGGTGTGTTAAATTATGGGGAAAGAGTAAATACTGGGCTCTTATCTAAACAGAGCACAATCCAGATGCCCGAAGGAGAAGGCCAGACTAGAGATATAATAGTGTCATTTCTATGGATTTATGGGGGAAGGGTTTCTCCAGCTTTCATTCTTGAAGGATATAGTTATTAGCATGTACAAAAACCAGGATTTGTCTCTTCTATTAACGTAAAATATATAACATAGAAAGAGACTTCAAGCCCTCTTGTCAAAAGACTATTGGAGGGCAGCTGGAAAGACAGCTTCATAGTTATGAGTACTTCTGGCTCTTGTAGAGGACCTGGGTTTGGTTCCCAGCACCAACACAGTGGCTCACAACCATCTGTAGCACTGGTTCCAGAAGACTTGATACCCTGTTCTGATCTCCATGGGCACCAAGCAAGAACATGGGTCTCATACATACATGCAGGCAAAGCACTTGTGAACAGAAAATAGAATCAAATCAATATTTTAAAAAGTCTATCAGGTGCTGTCCAGAAGATCTTCCTGGACAACATCTGTGACTGGCTAGGCACAGCCGCGGCTCCCATGTCAAGCCACATAGGAAGAGTCACACCGCAGTGCATGTAAAACACGTGTTCTATGTGAGAAATTCCTTTGAACAGCATTGCTTGCGTCAACTGTTTCTCTGCAAAGAAAACCGCAGAGAGGCTATTGAACACCAATGACACCTTTAACAACTCCTGGTGAAGAAGGTGCAAATGTACTAATAGAGACACCTTCTTGGAAAGCATCTGAGAAACACTGAAGCTGTGAACAATATTCCTAGAGAGGAAAGGCTACCTTTATTTCTAGGGATGATTCCATGGATAGCACCAAGTCATAAGGATGTAAACTGTTTATAAAAGAAAATCCTTGTCCTTAGGGGATTGTGAATGAAGTTGGGAAACCGAGTGTAAACTGAAGAAGGAAACGACAAAACTCAGCCTATGTGACTACTGTGTTAGTTTCCATTACTATGACAAGACCTGAGAGACAGTCAGCTTATTGGGAGAAAAGGCATCCTGGCTCAGAACTGTAAAGGTTCCAGCACATGATCAGTTAGAGTTGTTGATTTCGGCAAAGCTGTATATTATGGTGGAAATCTCATGGTAGAGCAAAGTCATTTACCCCATGAAAGAGAGAAGAAAAAACCAAGGTCCCATGATCCAGTTTAGGGCATACACCCAATGGCCAGAAGACCTCTTAGGAGGTTCTATGTATTATTTTTTTCTTCCTTTCTCATTCTTCTTCTTCTTTTCTTCTTCTTCTTGTTGTTCTTCCTCTTTTTCTT
>LOJH01002895.1:6494-22875 GCA_001685095.1 Ellobius talpinus
CACACACACACACACACACACACACACACACACACACGATTTGTTTGTTGTTCAGCAGAGTTTCCTGATTCCTAGTCTAGATTAGCACGCTACTGAAGACTTTTCCAATGCTAGGAAGAACACCTGTGAGCATATCTGTGTGATGTGTAACTTGTATTGTTGCTGCAGCAGAACACTGACAAGAAGCGTTAGACTAGAGGAAGGGTTCATCTGACTTGTAGTTCAAGAGGATGGCCCCAGCATGGCCAGGAAGACATGGCGGCAAGTGAGGAGGGCGTGGCAGCAGGGGCAGGAAGCTGAATGGTCTCACTGCATCCACATCAGGAAGTGGAGCCTGACTTTTTCAAATTACCCCTGGGGAATTTATACTACCTCACACGGCATAAACGCTATGCAAGTGGCTACCTTGTAGAAATGGCGTGGTATTTGCTTATGCCTGATGCACATCCTGCTGTCTGTATATTTTAAACCATTCCTGGATTACTCACAGTGCCCCAAGTACCGTACATGTTATGTGAACAGCACTGTACTATATAGCTTTAGTAAATAAAGACAAGAATGAAAGTCTGAACATGTGCAATACTGATAAAATTAAAAAAAATATTTTCAATCTGAGCCAGGCAGTGGTGGTGCACACACATTTTTAATCCTAGCATTCGGGGTGCAGAGGCAGGCAGATCTCTGTGAATTTGAGGTAAGCCTGGTCTACAGAGTGAGTTCCAGGTCAGCCAGGACTACACAGAAATCCTGTCTTGAAAAGCCAAAATAATAATAATAATAATAAATTATATAGATTATATAGACATATTCACTCTGCAGTTGGTTGGTTCTTTAGTGGTGTAGTATATTCCCGAAGTCAGTGGATGCTAAGAATTTTGAAAGCATAATTTTTTATTCACTACAATAACTACTCAAAGTATGATAAATTATATTATGACAACTACTTAAGTTGGTACACATAAGCTCATAAATAACCAAATTCGTTGGCTAAAACTTACGAATTGAACTAGATGCTTATTGGACACTGGCATGCCTATGATTTCTGTGGACTCTCTAGGACACTGCCGTGGTTTAAATGTGAGATGTCCCTATACATCTGTATATTTGAACTTGGTGCTGTTTGGGAAGGCTGTGGAGCTGTTGAGGGGCAGAGCCTTTCTAGAGGAAGTAGGCTACTGTGGGGGTGGGTATGATATGAACCAGCCACCTCAAGAATATTGATGGATGAATGCATTAGATGATGTTTTGATTCCTGATTGAAAGGGAACTTTATACATCAGTCTCTCGTTGTACATGATCCTGGAATCCAGTAGCTCTGAGTCCTGACCTCCTGAGGGCCTGTGATAAGGAATTTGGACTTGATTCTGGCTGAATCTACCAGGGGAGGGCACAGAAGGCACTCCCAGGCTTGTATTTGGCACATGGTGAATGCAGGATAAACTTGTTCCCTTTCCTCTCAACCAGACTCAAAAGTCCTGTGTTTTTGGTCAGCTCCAAAAACATGCTGAGCCTCTTTGAGCTTGTTTCTCTGGTTCTTTCCACATGCAATAAAGTCACTAACCTTTTTAAATGGAAACAAAAACAAAGGCTTGTTGGAAAGCTGAGTTCCCCACCCGGGTCACCAGCTCTCCCTTATTGGACAAAATGCAGCTTTGTGTAGACTGCTGGTTGGGGTCCCAGCTCCATAGACCAAGGATCCAGCTGGGTGCAGACCCAGCTCTCCAGCCAGGAGGGGCCGCTTGGCCTGCCAGCTACTCCCAGCTCCCCAGCTCCTGAGTGGATCTTGCTTTCAGAGATTCCAGTGGGCAGGAAAGTAGGATTCTCTCCAGGTGGGAGACCACCAGCCCTGAAGGTGACTATGGGGCTGTGGTTCTTGGCTCCTGAACTTGCTTTCGCTGTATGTGTTGGATGGAAACTCAACGTGAGCAGTCTTGAGTTTGTGTTGTTTAGGGGGTGATGGCCTGGGGGCTGGCAGGATCTGAAGGGAGGCAGCTGTTATCCTTTGGCCAGTGAGGTTTTTTTTTTCTTTCATTGTTTCATTGGGCAGGGGGCTGGTGTTTTTCTCGGGCAGAGAGCTCTCTGTTATGTAGACTAGTGATCGTGGAGTCATGGGCCGTTGGCTTGCCATTTGACCATCAGTAGTCACTGCCCATTGCTGTGTAGCTAATTCTTCCTTCCCCCACCCCAGACATGGTTTTTCTCTGTCCTGAAACTTACTCTGTAGACAGGTTGACCTTGAACTCAAAGATCTGATTGCCTCTGCCTCTCACGTGTTGGGATTAAAGGTGTGTATCATCACTGTCCTAATTCTTCATTCCTAAATGAGCAGTGATTGACTAGATCATTTGTAGGGGACATTTGTCAACTGAAACAGGCCTTCACCCTTACTTCCCCAGCAGCAGTAAGATGTTCCTTCCTTCCTCTGAGAGTGGTGGCAATAACTCTTACCCCATCCACAGGAATAGGCATGCATTCCCTCTTGTCTGCCCCCATCTGTGGACTGAGTGGAAGCCACATGAGGATCTGTGGTGTGTGCCATGCTTCACTTTTATCCTGTCCCCTCCCCTGCAGCAGGGGAATGCCGGTGGAGACTCGCTGGAGAATGGGAACTACCATCAGCCTGCCTGGAAGTACTGATGACTCCCGCTTCCTCCGTGGAGACCAAATGGGGACTTTGAATTTCTGTCCCCAGCTGAACCTGATGAGGGAAAAGCCCATCCCCAAATTTGGTGTGTCAAAAGAAGACAGTTAAATAAGATCTTTGTTCATGACACAATGCCTGTGATGTGCAGGGTTAGCACAGAATCGGTCATGAGGACCAGGAAGATCTTCTAGTGAATGAGAAAGGACAATAGATGGAGGCCAGCACTAAGCTGACAAAGATGTGAGAGATGCCCAGTAAGGATTTAAAAGCCCCATCTGGAAAGCACCTCAAAAAGTAATTACCCACATGCTTGAAAGAAATGAAAAAAGATCTTAAAAATAAATAGATGGAAAGGGCTCAACAAATGGAAAATTTCTTCATTATCAGTCATTGATCAATCTGTCAACCATCTATCTGCCTATCAAACATCTATCTATCATCTATCTATCGATCTATTATTCACCCATCTATAAATCAATCATCTGTCTACCAATCACTTACCTACCATTTATCCACCTGTCTGTCTATCTATCTATCTTCTATCTACCTATCATCTATCCATCTATTCATCCTATATTATCTGCCTTTCTATCTGTCAATTATATATATATATATCAGTGTTCAATTTCTATCTATCTTTGTGATGCTGGGATTGAATCCAGGGCCTCGCACATGACAAGTAAGTGTTCTATCACTAAGCCCTGGAAATTTTATTTTTAAATATTAATATTATTATAAATCAATAAGTTGTCATAATGTCTAGTTCCAGGGTACAAAGTAGAGTGTTTAAATCAAGATAATTCTCCTTTATCTCAGATACCTGTCATTTTTTTGTAGAGAGGGCAACCCAGCAATTTTGAAATACATACTGTGCTGTCTGTCATTAACTACACAGCAAACTATGCAGTGGATTAAACAACAAGGACCACTCAGTGCCTTTCGACCGTCTCTTTCTTTTGCTACCTTTCACCACCAGTTGCATTCTGTTTCCATGGGTTGAGCTGTTTTAGAGTCTACATGTCAGTGAGAACATGGATGTGCCTTCTTGGGTCTGCTCATTTCACTTAGCATAATATCCTCAAGCTCTATCCATGTTGTCCTGAATGACAAGGCTTCCTTCTTTTTTATGAAGGCTGAATAGTATTCCACTTATCATTCTCTTTATCCATCCATTGGTTGATGAGCATTTCTGCTAATCTCTATAGTGTGGTTATTGGGAAGAATGCTGCAAGGAACCCGAGAGTTCGTGAATCTCCTCATTAAACAGATTAAGTACATTAGAATAAATACGAAAAGAGGAATTGCCACACCAAACATTCTTTTTAGTGTTTTGAAAAATTTCCATACAGTGTTCCATTATGGCTGTCCAAACTCCCAGTCCCACCCCCTGCCACCTGCACCAACAATTGTCATTTCAAGCCTGTTTGATAACAACTATCCCGACATGCATAAGATGGAAGCTCACCCCTGCTTTAACGTTCAATTTCCTCATGATTACAGATGTTTGTATGTGTTCTTCTGAAAGCTGCTAACAAGGTCCCTAGTTCACTTTTTCATTTTTTTGTTTGTTGTTGCTATTGAGTTCTTTTCATGTTTTGGATATCAATCCCTTATGAGTCACATGGTTTGTGAGCGTTCTCTCCTGGCTTATAGGCTATCTTTTCACACTGTTCCTTTTTCCTTTGCAAATGCTTTTGTGTTTGATGTGATCTTATTCATGCTTTTGTTTTGTTGCCTGTGCTTGGGGGGGATCAGATTTTTAAAAAATCATCACTCATACCAATGCTATGCAGTATTTCTCCAATTTTTAAAAATAGTTCCTGGTCTCATGTTTAAGTTTTTAATCGTGCATGGAATTTTTAGCCGTGAAACACATAATAACTGAAATCAGATCTCACTGGATGGACTAAATAGGAGAGTAGAGACAAGAGGATAGAAACAGCAAATCGAAGATGCAACAGGTTACCCAACCTGAACCATAGAGAGAAGCAGACCTGGGCTACAGGTCAATAGGACTTGTAGGAGTATAACAGAAGATCCAATATTTGTGCCTGTTAAGGGGAGGAGAGAGTAGGCAGGGTTCAAAGGTCCCAGATGGAATTGTTCCCAGAAAGTTTTTCAAATGTTGCATAAGACACAACCTCAACTGGAAGAAGTCCCGAACCAAGACCCATCTGTTGTTTTTCTTAGTGGCAGCACCCGAATGTGATATTTAACTACAGTCTGTGCCACACAGTCAGAAGCCTGAGGCTCAGACCTTGGCTTGGTGGGATTTCAGGGCCTGCTTGCACAGGCTTGGCCACAGCTGCCAAACATAGGTTTTAACTAAGTCACTATCATTCTATTTACCAATAAAGACTTGGGAGTCAGATGTTGGGGTGAAAACCTGCTAGATCAGAAAAGCCGAGATGCAACCAGCTGACCTTCCTTTTGGAGTGGAGACCCAGAAAGAGAAGTGCCTCTCCACTCCTCACAAACAAACAAACAAAAACCTGTGAATCTCTAAGTCCCTTCCTGCTCCTTCCTCTGCGTCTCTCTATCCATATTCCTGGCTCCTCCATCCTTCCTATGGCTAATGTCTGTCCATTGGTTGCTGGCTCCACCCCCAATACAAGTTTAATCTTATGAACACAATCTCAAAGTTTCACAGTGCGATCACATATCCCACAACACTCATCACAGTCAGTTTTTAATTTTTTTGGGACAACGGCTTGCTGTGTAGACCAGGCTAGCCTGCAGCTTGCTGTCCTCTTGCCTCAGCCTCCTAAATGCTGAGAGTACAAACTCATGGTCAAATTTCTGAAAATGATTTTGCAGAGGAATAAAGGAGGAGGAGCTGGTCTTATCAGCGTGTGGATTTTTGTGGAAGGGTGATGAGGACGAAGTGGTGCAGTTGGAGGGACAGGTAGGGAGTCATGGTGACAGATGTGCCTGTTCATCTGTGATTGGGCTCATGTGTGTATGCATGCGCATGTGTGCTTGGGTGCCAACATGTGTGCGTGCCTGTGTGCATGTGTGTGCCAATATGTATTTGCATGTGTGTGTACCAATATGTATGTGCATGCGTGTCTATATGTATGTGCATGAGTGTGTGCGTGTGTGCATGCATTTGTGTGCATGCATGCTTTTGTGTGTGTGTATGTGTGTGCGCTGGAGGCCAGCAGTTGGTGTTGGATGTCTTCCTCTTTTGTCCCACTGTAGTCATTGAGCTGTGTTTCTCCCTGTACCTGGGGCACTCAGATTCAGCTAGTCTAGATAGCCAGCTTCCCCAGAGATTCCTGCCTCTACCTCCCAAATGCTGGAATTACAGGGGTGCTGCCTTGCCTGCCCACTGTTCTTGGGGATTGCCTGGGAGTCCTAATTTTCATTTGTAAGCTTATGTGGCTTGTACTTTCCTGCTGAGCCGTTGCTTCAGCTCCGCGCTTGGATTTTGAGAAAGGGAAGTGTGGGAAGCCAGAGAAGCACTGACTATGGTGGGAGGGGTGGCGGTTGATGAGGCTGGGTAGAAGGAGGCACGAAGGAGAGGCTATCCGAGAGAGAACACAGAGGACAGACTGAGGGTTGGCAAAAGATTGGGCCCAAGACACGGAGTGGGGCTCACCGAGGCCTGGGTGAGCACTGGGCTCCGTTCTCTGGAGGCTGAGTGTGCAGCTGGTGACTGTCCTTTCATTGCTCTGAAATAGCCACCCACAGGAGGAAACTAGAAGCTGATGGGACGATAGGTCCTAAGATGTGGGGCTCCTGGGAGATGCTCCTGGGAGATGAGTGAGACACCCAGCCCCGGAGGTCAGGTCACAAGGACACTGGTCGGAGTTTGTGACGTTTGTGCAATTGCTGGCAGATTTTCCAGCTTGGTCTGAAGGCTAACGTGAGCCAGCAAAGGGAGACAGATGTGAATGGAGTCGCAGTGGTGCTGATGGGGTTCAAGCAAAGGGCCTGCTAACAGCTTTCTTCTTCCCAAGCTCAATTTCCTCTCATTGTTTTTCTTGAGCTCCGTTCCCTTCGGAACTGTTTTAATTTGTGTGCTGCGCATCTCTTTGGTATTGCCTTAATCTTTTAATCACCACACCTGACTTCAGCTTGTCCTGATGCCTGTCATGGGTTGTGTTAAGGGCACGAGACTAATTTGCTAGGTTTCTGCAGCTCTCTGAGGGGTCACTCAGGGCTTCCAGCATACAGGGTACAGCCGCACTTGCTACAAACCACTGACCAGATTTCTGTTGCTTTGAAAAAGTAATGTAGTAACAGAAGCCTGGAGGCGTAGGCCTCAGGAGCAGAGCAGGAAAAGGCAAATTTGTTCCCCTGACACTCGGAAGCACCAAGGGCAGAAAGTGGACCCTGCTGATTTATGGCTCATGCTCCTGAGCAGGCATGCAGGGAACTGGAGAGAGATCCTAGACTCAAGGCCAGAGCTGGCTGGGAATGAGTTAGGCAGAGCACAGCTTATACTTCCCCTGGCTGGAGCCCAGTAGCAGCCTGAATGTTGTGTATCAGGGAACGTGGACCAACGACTCTTTGGGGAATGTACAGTTGATGTCAAGTGCCAGGATATTTAACGTTAGATTATGGGACAGTAGATAATTAGCATGTTCCCATTCACGTTTCTCTATAGGCTTTTGACTTTTCTTAATAAACGTGCGTGTTTTTTCTCATTTTTATGGGAGTGGGGATTGAAACTCAGGAACATGCATAATTTATGTGCATAGTCCCCCCAATAGAAAAACCATATTATCTATGTCCTGCTCAACTCTGATGTTTCACCAAGATCCATTTGTGAATGAATGTGTCACTTGCTCTCTAGGAATTTGTTCTTGTACTTACTGTTAACACATACATGAGCTCTCCTTCCATGCTGTGTGTGTGTGTGTGTGTGTGAGAGAGAGAGAGAGAGAGAGAGGAGAGAAAGAGAGGAGAGAGAAAATAGGAAAGAATGTGTATGTGCGTGGCCACAGATACCCCATAGAATGACAAAGGACCATTGTAGGTAGTGGGACATAGATCCTAATGAAGAAAAAGACATACTAAGACCTTGAGTCCGAAGGGAAAGGTGGTCTGAGCCGACACACTCTCCCTGTCCTATGGCCACCTGCTTATGGCTACAGTGTCTAGAGCACACATAGATGTTTGGAAATGAGATGGCTCATTGTTGAAGGCCCAGGGAAGGCCATTGGGAAAGTTGCAGGTCTCATGAAAGCTGGAATAGTCTGCTCTTTTTCCTTTCATAACCACAACCCATGTAGTATAGGCTGTTCCTGGAAGAAGATTCTGGGAGAAGCTGTATGGGGAAATGCTGGGGGATAGGCTAGAGTCCACCTCTAGGTGCCTGAATCCTAGGGAGGGTTACCTGTGGTCCATCAGAAGGGTTTCCTGGGTATTAGGGGCTTTAGGAGTTGGTTGGAGAATGCTACCCACTGTTTTAATTTCATAAACACTTAGCAGTTGCTACAGAAGACCACCATTGCTGTTCAGATCCCCAGCTGGGCAAACTGCCTCGAAGAGAAGACCTTCCTGGTGAGGTTGAGTGCTAGTCTTGGATGTCACCTGAATGGGTACCTGCTGTATCCAAGCCCCGTGCCAGGCACTGGCTGTGAAAAGTTAAGTCTCAGGAAAGAGGAAGAAGTCATAATGACACAGGTGACAGTTGCTAGATCGGAGTCCTGCATGTGAGACTAATGTCACCAGACTGACGGACTCCTGTGGCTCAGATGCTGATGCCAGAGAGGAATTCCCTCCCATTTGACCTGATGCCTCTGAAGCAGAAGCCAGCACAAATGGCTCGAGTATGTGAAATAGCCTGTCTGCCTGATATTTCAACACTTGAATATTTTCCCTAGTTACCTGGGAAACGATTTTCTTTATAGGATTGAAAACAAATATACAACTGTAGCAGTGTTAATGACCGTGAAGATGATGCTATCTGTGCTGGCTAACCACCTTTCTCCAGGTGAGGAAGGAGCTGCAAGGGTTCCCCCCCTTAATGAAAGACAAAGCCTGTGGTAATGTATTTGCTTGCAAGTAGCCAGGAAGTTTGCGTAGATCTCCACATTTTTTCCTAACTTATCGTCTGTGTGTTTCCTTGTTGCTCAGGGTGAGCCAGCCAGTCTACAGTGTGGGGGTTCCGTGGGAAGAAATGAGTTCTGTGGCTGAGTGACAGAGGAAAAAGGGATGGGCCGCATGACGTGGTTGGGAGGAAAGACAGCCAAGGACAAGTTGGCTGGGGGAACATTACCCTGGCTGTCCTCCTTTCAGGGGGACAGAAGTTGGAAATGTGACCAAGTTGGGGCCCTAAGATCAGCTTCCCTGTGTGCCCTATGGCCTGGGGCTGGATTTCCTGAAAAGGCTGTGTGGAGCCAGGACTGCCTGGGAAGGCTGGAGAGGTCAGACCCTCCACAGAGGCAGCAGATGTCTGTATCTGCAGTGGTTGATATGTCTGCTTGCTCCTGGGGCTCTCTGCTGACATTTGCTGAACACACATAGTACCACCTATAGGGAAATAAGATAGAGACCACCTTTCTGTTATGCAAAGTTCTGGCTGGGGAGATGCCAGGATGAAGGCTTGGGTTTGGATCCCTTGTACTCATACAAAAAGCCAGGTATGGAATCTGTAACCCTAGCTCTGGAGAAGTAGAGACAGGTAGATCCCCAAAGCTTGCTGGTCAGCCTGTGTAGCTGAGTAGGTCAATTCCAAAGTTGAGTGGGAGGCCTCGTCTCAAAAAATAAGGTGAAGGGTTGGAGAGAAGGCTTAGCTGTTAAAGCGCTAGTCATACAAGCTTGAAGACCAGGGTTTGGATCACAGAACCCCAGGTGAAATGGCAGGTGAGCATGGCTACCTGTAATTCCAGCTTTCCAGAGCAAACTGGCCAGCAAGACTAGTCATATTGGAAAGCTCTGAGTTTGATTGAGAGACTCGTCCCAATGGATAAGGAGGGAAAATGATCAAGGATGGTTCTACATATCAACCTGGGGCCCTCACACACACATATGCAAGAAACAAAAAACAAGAAACAAAACAAACCCTGTGCTCAAGCATACACACAAACACACACAACACACACACGCATGCAAACACACACACGAAAAATAGAAAAAGAAAAAAAACCATTAAGGTAAATAGTGATTAAGGAAGCCATTTGACATGGGCCTCTCGTGTCCACATGTGACCGCACAACACGTTTATCATTTATTCAGCCACTCATTCATTCATCCAGCTTTTTATTGCCTTCCTGCCCTCTCCCAGGTGGTGTGCCTGAGTGTGCCACATTTATAAAGGTAACCACAGCCTCTTGCCTTTAGAAGCCTGCCTGAGGAGCAGGTGTAGGCAGGTGACATCTGATAGCTATTCAAAGGAAAGACAGCCCCTCCTCTTAAGGTTCTAGACCGCATCCCCTGCCCCAACCCCCCCACTCCACCATGTTTGCTTATTATCTTGTTAATGCTAACTGTTGGCTGGCGTGCCCAGCTTTGTGACTTTGCAATACAACATTGCCATCTACAAAATTCATTCTTGAGAACTATGCCATCTGTTACAAAATTTTTTTTTCATCATAATGTTATAAAGAAGTTTATAATTGAGTGTTTGGTTGCATTTAAAACGTGCTTGGCTGTGTGTGGCCAGCTGTTGCAGGTTGGACAAGCCTAGAAGGCTATCTCACCCTCTGCCTGCTGAGGATAGCCCGTTCGCTTTAAGCAGGGCCTCCCTTGAAGAAATCAAGCCTCATTTTCTGCTTCTTGCCTTTGGCCCTCACTCCTGGCAGCTGTTGCCTTCTCCAAAGCTCCCTCCCATTCACAGTGTCTTCTCGGTTGGGGTGTGGAGACACCTTTGTCCTGTCCAGCTGCCACCTCACTGGGCAGGATCTTCTTGGGGCCCTAGACCTTGGTTTCTACTGCCTGGCTTCCACAGAGCACATCTGGACCCTTAGTCCTCAGCTCTCTGCCATTCTTTGGTTCTTTTTATAGGACAGGGTTTATCCATTCCAAACTCATTGAGGTCCTTGACTCTGGAAGCCTTCATCCATGATCAGCCCCTTTCCCTTGTCCTAGTCCATCCGTTATCCAGATGTTAGTTTCCCAGTTTGGCTCAGGGTTGTACAGCATGCTGTGTACCACCTCAGGAGCCTAGTGAAAGGTGTTTTTTGGTCTTCTCCAGCTTCCCTAATAACGGAGACACGGGTGCCTGGGACATAGCCAGGCTCCTTCTAAAATCCTTGACCCTACTTATTGCTCATGAGTCACTTCCTGTACCCAGGGACTAGTGAGTTTGTTTGTCTGGGTGGTTGCTTTACCTTGTGTGAGTTCCTGGCATGTGTGTGGGAAGGAGGGCTGAGGGGGGAGAACAGGGACCTGGGGTTGGGGCNGCTGAGCAGAGCCATCTCTTCAGAACCAGGTGAGTCAGGAAGGGTCTTTGTTCATACCATGAGGGTAAAGGGCAGGAAAAACACTCAGCGCATGGGACAGTGTGGTTGTGTCATAGGTCAGGGCACACTGGTGTCTTTAGGAGTTGAGGGGGATGGCATTCTGCTCTGGTTTGGATCTTCCATGCTGCTTTTATTGTCTCAAGCCCTGTGGCCTCCCAGGGTGTGGGGACTGTGACGGAAACAAACCAGGAGACAATCAGCAGGCATATTCAGCTTTCCATTAATGTTTCTGGATCCGAGAGAAGGTGAGACCTCTAACCCCTTAGGAGCGTCCATTGCTTCAGAAACTGCATTGTTAGACATTGTGTTCAAAGTTGTAAATCACGAGCAAACCTCAGAAGGAGACTCAGCCCCTATGGAGCCCTTGTTGACTCAATGGCTCAGCTCTCTGTTGCCTAAAGTAGCTTCGAGGAACCTCATTTTACTGGGCTCCGCTCCCGCCAGAGCTAACAATGGCTCTTTCTTGTGCATCTCATCAAAATCCCTGGCGCTGCTTTACAGGGTCTTAGAGAACGGGCTTTACTGGGCTTCTCATTTTCTACTCCACACAATCATAAGCTCTAATCCTTCACTGTGCCTGGCCTTTCGGAGAGAGAACTTTGAACTTGCCCGGCTGTAAACCGCAGTGAGGCATGCCCTACCTATGTGTGATAAACGCTGCTGTCTCTCCTCTCCTTCATTCATTTTGCCTGTTAGTAAATTCCTCGTCATGACCCACAAAATGAATTTCATGATGTCTCTATGGGTGGAGGTGACTCACAGCAAGACCAGGGAGCTGGGTGAATAGACGACACCTCATGGAAGCCAATGTGAACCCCGAGTCAATGAGAGAGCTGGCCATTCTCCCCATGTAAGCTCAACTGTATGTGGTGGTGGCCACTCAAATCAAGCTAGGCATCGTGGATTCTAGAACTTTAAAGCCTGAGGCAGGAGGAGGATCAGAAGTTCAAGGTCAGTCTGCATTATTATGTAGTAAGACTGTCTCAAAACCCAAAATCCAAACCAGAACCCCTGCCAAGAAATTAGTCAAAAGACATTCAGGAGTCATGCCTTCCATTTTTTCAAATTGTGCAGTTAATTTTTTTTTTTTACATTTCTCAAAACATAATTGTGCCTCCAACTCCATTGTGTTTGGCTACTTGTTTATTTTTCTCTATCAGTGCACTATGTGACCACATACTCCCAATATCTATTTTAAAGGGGTGGGGCACAGGTGAAAGAAGCCATGTTTTAAATGGCATGCAAGTGGATGCCTTTCTTTGGGTGGATAAAGACCTGAAAGCATAAATACCCACAGAGGGAGATCAGGATGGGGGCATCAGTGGTGGTTGGTTGTAAAAGCTGTTTTCACATTGTGTGGATAATCTTACTTGTTTTCTGGCACTCAGGAGATAGCTCAGTTGGTACAGTGCCTGCCTCTTTCAGATGCATGAGGCTCTTGGTTCAGTCCCAGCACTGCCCAAACTGGGTGTGGTGAAGAAGGTTACAAGTTCAATAGCCCTAGGCCCCTAGATCCCTCTTTATGGGCCCTTTCATAGCACCCCACTCTCCAGCATGCTCTGTCCCTTATATTTATTATATATCATATATTGGTCAAAAGTTTTCATTCTTAGCCTTTGTATGCTAATCTTAATGCCTCTTCTATCTCCTGCCTTAGCACTGTGGAGAAGACCCAAGCACATCTCTTGTTGAGTGAATATTTATTAGCCCACAGTTATTAGGAGCTTGGCAAAACTTGTTCTACTTTCCAAGTTTGGTGTCTTGCCTTGATGCGTACCTGCCCTGTAGCCAACAGGCTGAAGGGTGTTCTGGGATGCAGAAGACTCCTTAAGAGATCTGGTTTGCAGGCCTGGCCTTCTTCCTCATAGATCACACTGTAACTTCTGGCGGACAGTCAAGATGGGAAGGGTCTTCAATACCATGAGTAACTTCATGAGCTGCTGATGGGCAACTAGGAGAGATTACAGCTAAGAGGCTCTCCTTTCCTAACAGCTCCAGAAAGGGCTGCTGGGAACTTAAGCTCTGGATTCTTTCCCCCTGTGAAGCTTGTCCAATTCTCATGCTTGTCCTTTTCATTTTTGTTAATCCTCATAATTATTTATCTCCCCACCCCTGCCATCCCGGGAAGAATGTGGAGAGCCACGATCTTTGAAAACTCTGCCTTTCTGTGAGAGGGTGTCATCCGTCCTGTGTCTGCACCCACACTGTATCATGGCTCCCTGCATCTGTCCTGAAAGGAGCAGAGGGAGGTGCAGGGGCAGGCCATCCTCTCCTCCAGAGTTCCATCGCATTCCATGCAAACCTCCCATCCTGGCCTTTCTGAGGCTATTTATGCTTTGCTTCCAGACTTATGCTTTGCTTGCCAGTACTTAGAAGTTCTGTTTGGTAAGGACACCAGAATAAAGTGGTGTTACTTAATCTTAAGGTGATGAGACACTCTTGTGTCCCTTTGCTCCTTTCTGCATAAGTATCACCAGAGCCACCCTTAGGTCAGTGCCATTATGCTCCAGCCACTGGCCACACGCATTTCACCTGCCTCCCTGTTTGGTCTGCATGACCACCTGTGGTAGGATTACAGGCATGCTAGCCCTATTTTACATGGTGACGGGGTGGAACCCGGGGTTTTGTGCATGTAGGCACATTCTACCAGATGACCTACATCTGCAGCCCCCACCTGTGGTTTTTCATGTAGGGTTTTTGTTTCTGTGCTGGGAGTTGAACCCAGAGCCCTGTCCATGCTAAACTAGAACTCTAGCTCTAAGCTTATCCTCAGCCCTAGGCAGTACTTTTGAAGCTGTTTTATTGAGAGATTCCTCATATTCTGTCAATAATTTAATGCTTATAGTCTATTCACAGTGTCGTGTAATTACTACTATTAATTTTAGCACACTTTTGTCACCCAAGGAACAAACGGTGTATTTTCCCATTACCACCTTCCACCTCTGTTAACTGGCAGCTCCTCATCTACCCTCCGTCTCTGTGTGTTTTCCTATTCTGAATACTACCTGTGTATGAAGTCATGTAATGTGCGTTCTTTTGTGTCTGGCTTCTTTCATTTGGAGTGCTCTTCTTAAGGTTCATCTATGCCACAGCTTATGTCAGAACTGCTAAGCTTTTAATTGACAGGCAGTACTTTTACAATATACTATATGGTTGGGAAATCAAAATTCTGACTTGCCCAAATGATTTTTTTTTCTGGTCAGGTAGCCAATCAGAAACCACTGGATTTCTAGTACAATTTGCCTATTGCCAACCCCTCATCACCCCAGAACCGGAGGGCATCATCCTGAGAGTAATCTACTGAGCATCTTCTGTGGGTCGTCACATTAGTTACTTGTCTTGTTTCTGTGGCCAAATATAGAATCAACTTAAGGGAAGAGTAGTTGGCTGTCGTGGTTGGAGAGGATGTGGTCCATCTTGATAGGGAAGGCATGACCGTGAGAGCATAGCTGCTTGGTCACGTGGTGCTCACCATCAGGACCCAGAGAAAGATGAATGCTAATCTTACTTTGGGTTTCTCTGTTTCCTTTTCCATTTAGTCTGTGATTCCCAGCCCCTGGATGATGCCGCCTACATTCAGGATGAGTCTTCCTCAGTTAAACCTCTCGGGAAATGCATCCACAGTGTCCTGTAGGAGATTCCAAATACCCTCAACCTGCCAGTGAAGATTGGCTGTCACAGTCAGGGACTGTAATGAGTATCCTGGAATGCTGTTTCCTTGTGTTCATTCAGTATCACCTTCCAATTGGGAAATCCTGGTCACCGTGACTGGGAAGTGGCATTTTTCTTTTAATAGCTTCTATTGTATGGTTTTTTAATTAATGCAAATGTACTAATATTTATTTAACATTTTTTTATTTGTTTGTTTTATGGTGTGTGTGGTGTTTGTCAAGGCGTACATGGTGATATCAGAAGACAACTTGTGCCAGTTAATTTTCTCCTACCATGGGAGACCTGGGGATCAAAGTCAAGCTGGCAGGTTTGGCTGCAACTGTCTTTACCAGCTGAGTCATCTTGTTAGCCGTCTCACATTCATTAATCCCAGTTTCTTTATCTGATTGGGCTCTAGAACTTTTCTAGGCAAGAGATGCTAAAAAAATAACCATGTTCATTTCTATAGGAGTTGAACATCACTTGAACCTGCAGAAAACGGGGACCCCTCTGAGGAACCCTTGCCTTAGCCTGGACCTGCAGCATCATGGTTTCCCATTTCACAAGCTGTCTCAGGTGAGCAGAAAACCTCTTAAAAGCAAAAGCAGCAGTTGGGGTGTGCTCTGTGCTATGCCCTTACCCAACATTTCCAGGCTCAGGGTTCAGTCTATACTGTAGCAAAAAAGCATATCCCCTTGGCCCAAAATGGAGTTGGATGTTTCTGTTTTACTGTATGAGTTCTTGAAGTAATTGGCCTTCTGGTTGTGCGTAGCAATAGCGTTTGATATAGTAATCCAGGAGGCCTTCAGTTTTCTGCAGTTCCGAAGGTCCATCCAGGCCAGGAGCTACACGCTATAGAACAAGGTCCAGGTGGCTTGAGCTCTGCTCTTTTCTGGGAAACTCTGTGACTCGAAACAAAATTTATTTTTAGACAAATAATGGGATTATATCAGTGAATATTTATCTTATCTTATGTAATAAGATTATCTAAGGAACTTGAAAAGTATTATGGTCTCCTATGACCACAGGTAACCCTGGTTACAACTCCACTTTTAACCTGCCTGGTATCATTACTACCCTGGTCTGTTCTGCTCACAACTTTAATTTTAAAACCCACTTCTGATGTTAAGTATGTGTATGTGGTAAGTGGAGTAACTACTGCTTTTTTACTTTGTGGATTAGAAAATCAGTTCTCAGAGATATTAAATTATGGACATGAACTTGCATTATCTACAGACTCAGAATACGGACTTCAAACATTGGAAATGTAATCCATGCTATTGGAATTTATTTCAAACTTGAAACAAAACAAACAAACAATCAAACTACTGACAGGGGCCTAGAGTTGTGGCTCCATTGGTGGAGTGCTTGGATTCTCGGTACCAAATAAACTGGGCTTGGTTGTACATGGCTATAATTTCAGTTCTCAGGAAGCAGAGGCAGGAGGATCAGAAACTGACTCTATAGATGAAGCCAGCCTGGTCTACACGAGATCCTATTTTAATAGAATAAAATAAGCAAATGGGTTTTTAAAAATTATTTAATCAGAGTCAGTGAGATGGCTCAGCAGGTGAAAGCATTTGCCTTGCAAAGCTGATGTCCCAAGGCTGGTCACCTGGCAAAGCTGATGTCCCAAGGCTGGTCACCTGGCAAAGCTGATGTCCCAAGGCTG
>LOJH01002895.1:22965-40903 GCA_001685095.1 Ellobius talpinus
GATGTCCCAAGGCTGGTCACCTGGCAAAGCTGATGTCCCAAGGCTGGTCACCTGGCAAAGCTGATGTCCCAAGGCTGGTCACCTGCCTGGCAAAGCTGATGTCCCAAGGCTGGTCACCTGCCTGGCAAAGCTGATGTCCCAAGGCTGGTCACCGGAATGCAAGGTGGAAACAGAGAACTGACATCTGGAGTGCTCGCAACTCCACATGACCTCTGTGGTGTGTGAGCAACACACACAGACACACACACAGCAATAAAGATGAATTCAAAAGTTATTTCATCAAAATCCTATGTGAGATCTCAATATATAGAATAGACAACAGGGTTTTATTGATACAAATGAACTCCCTAGGAACAAATTTGTAACATTTACACATTATTGTCAGATCAATGAATCTGTTGTTATAGACACCAACATTTGAAGTCAGGATTCCTGGTTGATTCTTGCACATCTTCCTCTCACTGAGTTTACTGAGTGGTTGTTGTAGCTACTTTGTCTCGTGAGCCTCCTGAACATCCCTAGTAAGTTGATGGCAACTCTGATGAGGTCACCCTGAGGTTTTGGGATACTCTTTACATAAGTTGATTGACAGTCAGGACAGAGGGAAGGAAGAGCATGCTGTCTCAAAGCTGCATCCTCAGGGTGTCTTACAGCCTTTCTTCCTTTCTAACTATACATTAGCCTCAGATGCCGACAACTCATGCTAAAAATGCAAACGGTCTGTGACATGTTATGATGTCACCACGTGCAATTGCCCAGCTAGGCTGCAACATTTGCCAAGCAGATGCTTCAAGATCCATACTTGGTATTTAATTGAGTGTAGTGTGTGTGTGTGTGTGTGTGTGTGCTTTAGTATGTTGTTGCTTGTAAAATTTTACATGAACAGTCATGTGCATGCTTGAAATACAAAGTCCCACAAGAAGTACAAAACTATGCATTAATGACATGGTCACAGATATGTCAGATGACAAGAAGAAAGGGCAGAAAAGCTTCATTTTCGACCTGTATAATACCCAGCTATCAACAGAACGACCTAAAGCTTAACACTTCAAAATAAAACTTGTTTTGAAACAGAGTCTTATATATCCTAGGTTGACCTTGAATTCTCTGTGAAACTAAGGATGGCCTTCAAACTCCTGATTTTCCTGATGCCACCTCCTAGTGCTGGGATTATATGTGTGCACCACCCTGTCTTGGTTTTGGGGTTCTGAGGGTGGAACCCATGACTTCATGTCTATTAGGCAAGCACTCTATCAGCTGAGCTATTAACCTCAAACCTTAAATGATATTTATAAACACACAATATGCGCCAAACATATGGGAGACCCCAAAATACTGCTGCAGAGTGCCAGGGGAGTGAGAAGTAAAGGAAAGTCAGCCTGGCCATCAGGCCACTTCTGCAGCATGCCATATAGCACTTGGTACAATGAAGTAAAAGTGACAGTCGGATATTGAACTGGATGGGAAGAGCAAGTCAGAGATAAGAGGGGAACTCCCTACCTGACAAGCGGGTGTAAGTGTGCTGTCATCGAAAAGGCACTCCAGAAGACATGGGGATCCTCAAACACATGGCCACCCAGGCTACATAGCAGAGAACTTCCTGGGAAAGGCCCCTTTGCTATGTTTTCCTTTGCATCCTGGAATTTGAATGGTTGCCCCTCCTGCATTGGTCAGAGCAAAAAGACTCTTGGCAGGTCTGCTTGGTAGATGCTTCTTCAAGGGTTCTGCTGTCAGGGTCGGAGGAGGAAAATGTGAGTTATGGGGCTGGGCAGGTGGCTCTGCAGGAGCATAAACTGGAGTTTTCCATCAAAGCCCTGCCTCAGAGCCAGACACGCATCACTCACTGTATGTCTTTTAAAAAATGGTGTGTGTGTGTGTGTGTGTGTGTGTGTGTGTGTACACACGAGTGATCCCACACATCATTCCACTTAGTGTCACGTGTTTTATTGAGGAGCCATCTCACCATCCCAACTGTTATGTACATGTTTTTCTTCAGGCCCATTTCAATATATTTTATATTTTACAAGCAAAACAAACCCAGAGCTATATAACACCTTTTATTGAAATGCTTTTCAAAATATTCTGGAGGAAGAGAGTGTTCTGATAAGAGCGAGAAGTCTCTGACAAAGGAGAAGAGGAGCAGGCACACGTGCTTCATTCAGGCGGTTTCCGTATTTATCAAAACAGCCAGCTTCGTGGAGATGGATGCGAAGAGTCAAGGGATTTCTCTATGCAGAGGGAAAGCAGGTTGCAGTTAGACATGCGCTGCCCAGAAAATCTCTGAGAGGAAAAAACATTCAAGGGGATTCACAATACCGACATGCAGATATTTAGTTTAAAAATCCTTCCTCAGTCTTTGCCAAGCCACAGAACAACAGAAAGTCAGCTTCATCCACATTGAAAGAGACAGTGAAGCCCAGGAATTAACATAGACCCCTGCTCTGCTCCCAACTATGGTAATGAAAAGACTCCTAGTCAAAGCCAGTAGCAGGAGATGCATTAAAATTTTAACCCTGAATGAGCTGGGTAGCTGGTTGTTAAGTCCTGGGTAAGCTCTGGATACACAGGAAAGCTTCTGGAGGAGTAAATCCCTTTGGATCAAAAGGTTGGAGGAAGCTAGATTAAGTCAAACTTGTCTGCATTTATTTCAAGTCAGAAGGAAAATGTGCTGACACACACAGAAGGGTTTGTATCTCTTAGACTTCAAATTACATGCCCTGTGTGTGTTGTGTGCACATGTTTGTGTGTGCTTGTGCATTCAACTGTGCCTGTGTGTATGGTGAATGAGTGTGAAGGTCAAAGGTCCATTCCAGGCGTCTTCTAGTCTTCTAGGCCTCCACCTTCCTCGTAGAGAGACAGGGTGTCTCACTGAAGCTGGAGCTCGCTGATTGCACTAGACTAACTGGCCAGGCAAGCCTGAAGTAGGCTCCTGTCTCCGCCTTCCCAGTACTAGGATTGCAGATGCCTGCTGCCATGTCCTCTGCTCCTGGGTTTTTATGTGGGTGCTGGGAATTTGAACTCAGGTCCTCATGCTTGCACAACAAGCACCTCCCTGACTGAACCATCTCCCTGGCTCCACCTCCCCCACTTTCTCACTGTGAAGCTTAGCCATCCATGACGATGGCAAGCTGACCCCACCAGCCAACAGCCCATGAGTGCCGGAGCGGCAGGTGCTCTTCGCGTCTCCTGTGCTTAGCAGAGCTGACAAACCTCACGTTTCCAATGAAAACACAGGCGGAAGCAAAACTACTAAATGCCAAGGAGCTGGTTACATTGGCAGGAAATAGAATGGATTTGGCCGTTTTTTATTTTGAATGGTAGTTTTTGAAGAAATGCAGATGTAATTAGGGCCATTACAGTGAGATGGTGAATTTTATAGGTCTTATGGAGGAGAGGTCTGGATCATTTTAAGGGTTTTACAGTCCATGGCCTTAGGTCAAGTGTCTGGTTTTAGTCTTTGAAAACATCAGCTTCTCCTTTCCTTGATATACACTCCAGTAAAGTATTATTACTTTAAGCCTGTCAGCCATTCCACTTAGAAATACAACCCAAAGGGATTGAAGAAATGAAAGCGAGAAGGGTGACTGCTTTTGGGGCCTCTTGGGGACTCTGAAAAGGGCCCTGAGGACAGATGTGAGGGGAAGTGGGCTCAGAAACTGTTTGCCTGTGTGTGAGAGCGTCCAAGATGGGGCTGGATGTTTGAGGTGTGATCAGTAGTGAACAATGCAGTCTCCCCTGGGGTGAAGAAATATGTGATAATTGGAAAGGTCAGGGGTCAGTCACTCTCCAGTTTTTGGGGGGAAATCAGGAAATGAGGAGGAAGAGGAGGAGGGAAGAAAAGGAGAAAGGGGTGATGTGGGATTTCCCCTCTGTACCATTGATTAATAAAGAAACTGCTTTGGACCTATAGCAAGGAAGAATTTAGCTAGGTGGGGAAAACTAAACTGAATGCTGGGAGAGAGAAGGCAGAGTCAGGGAGAAGCCATGGGGCCACTGCCGGAGACAGACATGCTTAAACTTTGCTGGTAGGCCACGACCTCATGGTGATACACAGATTAATGGAGATGGGTTAAATTAATATGTAAGAGGTAGCCAATAAGAAGCTAGAACTAATGGCCCAAGCAGTGATTTAAATAATATAGTTTCTGTGTGATTATTTGGGGCTGAGCAGCCAGGAACCAACAAGCGGCCTCCAACAACAAAGAGGAAGTAGAAGGAAAGGAAGAAGAGGCCACTGAGTCAAGTTTTTCAATTTCCTGGTATTTCAGAGGCAGGCCAGCCAGGCACTACCTGCAATTATAGCACTCGGGAGGCTGAGGCAGGAGGATGGAGAGTTGAAGCTGCATGAGACCCTATCTTAAAAACAGCAACAACAAACCGTTAAATCAAGCAAAGCAAACAAACAAAAGTCAGACTGGGATTTGTGTCAGCTGTCACCTAAACCACTACTCAGGTGACACTCATCAGAGTATCAAATGAGCGGCAGACCAGCGGTGCAATGGATAACCCGTCTGGCTAGGGCTTGTAAGATGAAATATTGAACACAAAGCAATAATTACCTTTTCTATGAAAGAAATTAGAACGAACTTCTATTCCTGACCAGGATGATCAGTGACTTAATCACGAACGTAGGTGAAAGCATGGAAACCATATGAGCGACACACCTTCAACAGTTTAAACTTAAAACACATGTCAGTCCTCACAGAGATTGTTTTGATGTGGGGCCAAGAGCATTTCTTTGCACCGGAAGCCCTGACTGTCTGTTTTTCTTGTGCAAACCACACCCGTAGGCATCATCTGAGGTTTCCACCTTAAAGCCGGGTGAGAATTTCAAGACATTTGCAAAGCGCTCTGAGGACAGAGTTAGTCTAGGTCTTAAGGGTTTTCTCTTCTGCCCTAATCATCTGCATTTATCTCATCCACACCTCATTTGCCAGTGGCTCCCTCCGCCTTGGCTGCCAGCCTTATCGAGTCTTTCCACAGCCTTCAGCTCACATTCCTAGAGACAACCATCAAACACCCCTGCTGCTGTGTTCTGATTCACAGCTCGGTGGACCTTTAGGGGTATTTTGTGTAATCCAGAGCAGTGCTAGCTACCAATGCAAACAGGCTTGGGAACCGGGGCTTGTGAGTGCTACCACGCTAATGGGAAAAGGGGAGACGTAAGTCCAGGAAGAACCTACTGGACGCTCATGTGTGGATTTCTGGTGGGAGCCATCTGAACAGCAGGCAGAGAGGCCAGAGGAAATAAAAAGTTTCTGGAGGGTTGCCCTGGCAAAGCCTACCTATAAAATGACGGCAAGCATCCAGACGGGATTGATTTTGCCTTATGCCTGGCACAGCCCTGTACCTGGACCCTGTCCTCATCACTCAGTGCTTGATTGTGGGATTTGCTAGAACATTCTGTACTGAGATAGAGTTGAATGGTGTCAAGGTGTGATCACTGGGTTGCCAGCTAGCCGTTCCTTGCCTCCCCAGGTAACTGCTTTGCTGTCCCCCTCAGGAGTTAGAACCAATTGCTCTAATTTGTAGGACTCTATTAGCTTACCTTCCTTTTACTAACTTTACTGTCTTTCCCATGGGGAATTATGGGGTGCATTTAAAAAAAACAAAACCAAAAACTGAGCCTGGTGGTGGTGGCGTACTCCTTTAATCCCAGCACTCTGGAGGCAGAGGCAGATTGGGAGGTGGATCTTGGAATTCAAGGCCATCTTGGTCTACGGAGTCGGTTCCAGGATAGCCAGGGCTGTTCAACAGAGAAACCCTGTCTCCAAAAAAACCCCAAAGCCCAACAAAACCAACGACAAAGAAACAAAATATAAAAACAAAACCAGAAAACAAACAAACAAAACCCAAACTGATGAGGAGTGTTGTATGACAGCCTCATTCTGATTTATTTTTCCTTCTCCTCCCCCTCCTTCTTCTCTTTCTCTTCTTCCTTTTCCTCCATTTTGTCTTTCTTGTTCACCTTCTGCCTCCCCCTACTCCCACCTCCCCTGTCTTTTCTTGTTTTTTTTTTCTTTGAAAACAGTGTCATATAGCTCAGGCTGACCTCAGACTTACTATGTAGCAGAGGATGACCTGGTACTCACAATCCTCCTGCCTCCATTGCCTGAGTGCTGGGAATACAGGGTTGAAACACCATGTCATGCCTAGTTCATATGGTGCTGGGCTCAAGCAGCATGCTAATCCATACGCTACCACTGAGCCACACCCCTCGCCCCTCATTTACCTTTTGTATTTTCTTGTTCTCACTTCCCTTTTCCCTTCTCTTCCATTCTACCCTCTGTTCTTTACTCCCCTTCATTGTTTTGTACTGGCGATTCTGCTGGCTGCAGAGGTATATAAAAAGTTGGAGAGAGAGAGGGGAGTTCACCAGAGGGCTCTGGGTCTTAAAAAGCTGTGGCATGATAGAGCACCTTGCATTCCCAGGGAACATGAATGGCTGCAAGCACGGAGGACCTGGAAATAGGCAATAAAACCAATGTGCAGTTAGAAAGGTGTCTAAGTCTGCACTGTAAAATGGAAATGTTTCACTTCACACAGACCAGGCAGGCCTTTCCCCAAAGCCTGTTGGATTTGATTGGATTGGATTCAGGTTTCCCAGGCCAGGGGAAACTTGATGGGAGCCAAGTTAAGAGGACACTATTGTACGGTGAACTGTCTCTCAGTTGAGAGAAGGCAGGAGCCGGTGACATATCTGGGCCTCCCTCTCTTGCCAGAAGTCCACAATGCCCCCAAAACTCTGTGTGTACCAAAGGCCAGGGCTTTGAAGGACACTTAACCTGGGGATGCTGGAAAGCTAAAAAAAAAATTTACTTGAGCGCAGAACACTCTGAATAAGGAACTAGGGGACATACATAGATTACACTTTTAAGAAATTGGAATCTAGATAGATGATTGCCTGCCTCTACTGCCATCATTTCCTCCTCCTCTCCCGCCTCCTTCTCATCCAAATCATTCCTCTTGTCTTTTTCTGTCAGGGAGAAAATGGATGCATTGAAAATGGCAAGTGGTTAGTTTGTAGAGAGAACACTGTTATCCCCAGGAGGCTCCAGTGTCAGGCAGTTTAGAGCTGGGGCTGGGAGAGTGTGGATGCCCCAGCTGGGGTTTGCATTTCGGTGCTGAAATATTGGTGCCGGCTGATTCAGTTCTAGGCCATTCCCTATGTATCTCTTGGGTTGTATTAACAAAAGGAGAAAAGATGTGGAGGGGGATTCCCACCCATTTTCCTTGTTTTCATACTTAAGACTCTCAAATGGTGTTGAGTCCATTGAGGGGATGTGAACTGGGCAGCGGTGAGACACGGCCTGTGCTGGAATTGGATGGTTGGGTGTGGTGAGCAGGGTAGGCCAAGGCAAATACAGAAGCCTAGAGCCCTAGTTCCGTGATGTAAATCTTGTACCATTTCACGGAGAGTTATTTTCTCGTAGAATGCTTGAAATCTACCGATAAATAGTGTATCTCTTATTTCGATTCCTGTGAAATGTTGGGTAGTTTTGACTGCAAGGTGGATCAGAAAATCTTAGGAGGTATGTGGCTCCCCACCTTGCACATTGAAAGGAATTTGTGATTTGTTTGCCAAAGGCCCTGGTAGCCTTCAATCTGTCAAAATGTTGCAAGCTGGGCGCCCTTTGCCAAGGCAAACTATCCGGGTGGAATAGCACAGGAGCTTCATACAGACACATGCACAATCTCCTGGTCCTCGGCACTCATCTGGAACTGGGTCAGGAGGAGCAGGGGCTTGTGCTGGGCTGTCCTGTGTTTGGAAGAGGCATGGGCACAGAGACAGGCTATTAATTAGTGAGGTATGTGTGAGCAGGGTTGGGGAGCCCAAGACAGCCTCCGCTGAGCAGGGGTAGGAAACCTTCAGCCTTTGGCAGCTTCCTCTGGCCCCTGGGGTTATATATTGCTCCGACTGTTGTTATTGCAGCCCAAAGAATAATTTCCCCTCTGGGGGAATTTATTTTATTCCATTCAGAGCAGAGCCTATTTAATAACTAAGGTTTTATCCCAGAATGGTTTTGTTGAGGATTCTTCTGTGTTTGAGCTTCACCAGGGCCCAGCTAGCAAAGAGAGGAGACACTGGAACCTCTAAATAGCTTTTCAGCAAACATTTCTCTTGGATAATCAGATAAGATTACTTTTTGGGGGTGGGTGTCACATAGAAATTAAAAATAAAACCAATCTTCTTTTAATAAATCTTTTCTAAAAGAACATTTAGAAGCTCCAGAAGTTATTTTGGACATTATAAAATCTGTTCATTCCCGTGAGTCCCATCTGTCTGAAAGTTCAGAGGTCATCTGGATGGGGCAGCATCATTTACCAGCTCAAGGCGTTGTTCGTTAGTTCCATGCACTGTTCATTAATGGAGTGCATGATTCCTGAACTCAGCACGTTGCTCATTAATTAAATGTATCAAGCACTTTCTGTGTCACAGGTACTCTGCTAGGGACAGGGATAAGACAGAGACAAAATCAACACCCCTCCTCCATTTTCATGCTAGTCTGTGCGTGTGTTTGTATGTGTGGTGTAGGCATGTGTATGGAGGTACATGTATGTGTGTGGAGGTGCATATATGTGTGTAGAGATGTTATATTGTGTGGAGGTGCGTGCGTGTAGAGATGTTATATGTGTGTTGAAGTGCCTGTATGTGGGAGGTGTATGATTGTATGTAGAGGTGCATGTATGTGTCAAGGTACATGTATGTAGAAGTACATGTAGGGGTATGGAAATACATGTATGTGTGTGGAGGTGGTGTACATGTGTGTGGAGGTGTACATATGTGTGTGGAGGTGTATGTATGTGTGTGGAGGTGCACATATGTGTGTGGAGGTGCATGTATGTGTGTGCAGGTGCATGTATGTGTGTGCAGGTGCATATATGTACACACGGTATGGATATGTGTCGAGACCAGAGGACACCTCTGGTATTATTCTGCAGATGCCATCCTTTCTTAATTCTTTTCTCTCTTTTCTTTTTTTTTTTTGAAAGTGTTTCTCACTGGCCTGGAACTCACTGAGTATGCTAGGCTGGCTGGCCTCTAAGTCCTCCCTAGCACTCTGGCATTCCATGAAGAGCTAGCATACCTGGCCCTTTTAGTATGGGCTCTAGGGATTGAAGTCAGGTCCGGTGCTTGTGCGGTAAGCACTTTGTTCATTGTGCTGTCTCCCCAGACCTGGTGGTTCTTTCTATGGGAAGAGAGACGTGGATGTCACGAGAGTCATTGGGGGGAGAAGAAATAGTCCTGGCTGGAAGATGGAGTGGCTCTCTGCAATAATTACAAAGTCTCATGGGAGACAAAAAACTCTAAGCAGAGACCTGAGCAGCTGGGGGAAGAGGTGGAATTAACAGGCAACTTGCAGTAAGTTCTCCTGAGACAGGGAACTGGATGGCCCTCTCCTGAGGCAGGGAACTGCATGGCCCTCTCCTGAGACAGGGAACTGCATGGCCCTCTCCTGAGACAGGGAACTGCATGGCCCTCTCCTGAGACAGGGAACTGAGTGGCCCTCTCCTGAGACAGGGAACTGCGTGGCCCTCTCCTGAGACAGGGAACTGAGTGGCCCTCTCCTGAGACAGGGAACTGGATGGCCCTCTCCTGCTCTTTCCCCTGAATGTGCCAGTGGAGTCAGTGGTTTGCAGAACTGCTCCTGTTGACACTGCAAGTGTGTGCACATTGTGGAGCCAAGGGCTCTGAGGACTGATGTATGACACATTTATGGAGCTTCTGTTTGTTTTTGTAATGAAATCACAACAACCTGGTCTTCTTTTGAAAAGAGTAAGCAGTGCCAGGCTATGTTAGAAATTATCCTGATTTGCAGGCACAGGTTCAAAGTTTGTGTTCCTAAGTCTTAACTCACTTGAGGTGGCCTGGATAGGCCATGCTGTCCCCATTTTACAGATTTGGCAACTGAGGCATGGAAGAGAAGATAAATCAACAAAGTCATAAAACATAGGGATGTATACCGCCTATCCAAGGTGTGTGTTTTTGATCTGTAGGATAAACTGAGTCTAGGGAGATAGGAGTACCATCCTCTCCCACTGTCTGGGGAACCAGTCTCCAGATGTTTCTCCCTGTCACTGCAGCATGCCTTGGGAACTTTTCTGGTCCATTACTGTTTTAATAAGCTTCATTGTGTGTGTGTGTGTGGGGTGTACATGTGGGTATAGGGGTGCCATTGCTTAGGAACTGTTTGTCTTATTTTGATAGGGCTTCTCACTGGGCTGGAGATGGCCATTTAGGCTAGGTTGGCTTCCCAGAAAGTCTCAGGACTTCCTGATTGGAGAGTAAAGCCTTCTGAGTACTGGAATTACAAGTACATTCCACTCAGCCTACAGAATGGATTTTTTTCCAACTACACATCTGATAGAGGGTTAATATCCAAAATACATAAAGAACTCAAGAAAGTAGACATCAAGAAAACAACCCAATTAAATAATGGGGTGCAGGTCTAAACAGAGAATTCTCAAAAGAGGAATTCAAATGACTAAGAAACACTTAAATATTCAATATCCTTAGCCATCAGAGAAATGCAAATCAAAACTACTTCAAGATTTCATCTTACACCTGTCAGAATGGCTAAGATCAATAAAACAAGTGGCAGCTCCTGCTGCAGAGGATGTGGAGCAAGAGGAACACTCATTCGTTGCTGGTGGAAGTGCCAACTTGTTCAACCACTATGGAAATCAGTGTGGTGGTTCCTCAGGAAGATAGGAATCAATCTGATTCTTGTGCCTTCTCCTGGACTCTTTTCTTTCTGTTGATTTGTCCTGTCCAACTTTGATGTAATAGTTGTTTTTATCTTGTTATATTTTATTGTTGTCTCTTTGAAGCCTGTTCTTTTCTAATGAGAGACAGAAAGAGAGTTGATACGAAGTGGTGGGTTGGTAGGGAAAGACTGGGAGGAATAGGAGGAGGAGAAGCTATGGTCAAGAGATCAGGATAGATTATGTGAGAAAGAATTTTTTAAATAAAAGGTGGGGGAGACAAAAACTAGTCTGTGCTACTGTAGACAGAGACTGCACTTTCATTTCCCGATCCTCAGACTCAAATAATTGCACAGAAACTTTATTAATTACAATGTTTGCCAATGGCCTAGGCATATTCTTAGCTAGCTCTTACATCTTAAGTTAACCCATTTCTATAAATCTATGTATTGTCACAAGGCTGTGGCTTACCTGTAATGTTCTGGTGTCTTTTTCCTTTGGCGGCTACATGGCATCTCTTTGATTCTACTTACTCTTTCTATACATCTCTGTTCAGATTTCCCACCTGGCTTTACTCTGCTAAGTCATTGGCCCGAAACAGCTTTATTCATCAACCAATAAAAGCGACACATATACAGCAGGACATCATGCCACCGTGCCTCTTGGAGACCAACTTGGGTTTTCTTGCTTACACCTCAGATGTTTTCCCAGTCGGGCTATCTCCCCAGCCCCAGATACTTAAACTATCGTCTCTGACTTACTACCAGTATTGGAAATTTGTGCGCCCATCGTGCTTCATGATCCTCACAGATGAGAATATTTGTGGCTTAGAGATGTTAGTTTACTCAGTATTACCAGATGGGACTAAGCCAAGATGGAAGAATTTCTGAGAGGTCAAAGCCAATCTGGATGACACAGTGAGTGCCAGACTAGCCAGGGCTATCTAGAAAAAGATGTCCTAAAAAAAAATCTCTTAAAAAGTGAAACACATAAAATCAAATGTTGAAAGGAAGGTGTGTTTAAGATGTTTTTGATAGATGAATACTTGTTTTTCATTGTTGCTAATAATGTTTTAGTAAATATTAATTGAGGAATTATAACATCACCATTGGGACCTATTCTTTATTTAATGTAAGCCTTGTGGGTGCCAAACAATGTAGATCAGTGGTTCTTAACTCTCCTAACACCAGCCCTTTAACATAGTCCCTCATGCTGTGGCAATCCCCAACCATAAAATTATTTTCATTGCTACTTCATAACTGTAATTTTACTACTGTTATGAATTGTAATGTAAATATCTGTGTTTTCGGATGGTCTTAGGTGACCCTTATGAAAGAGTTGTTTGACTCCAAAGGGGTGGACACCGTTAGGTTGAGAACCACTGGTGTGGATTTGTGTGTTCATTGGAGAGTAAAGCTAGAGCATGTGGCTGCCGTGGGAAATCCTGCTGGGTTGCAGTGGTCCAGCTAGAGGCTCAGCAAGCGATAAATCAGCTCTTCATAATTTTGCCTTTACTATTAAATGCTCATTTAGTACTGTTGGCCTGGTGGCATATTGGATCTTAGAGGAGGGGTGGAGCCCTCCTCTAACTCTGTACCCTTGGACTCCCAGATGCCACTATGTTCTCATCCCTAACCCCACAGAGTGGTTTATTTTTGGGGGAATGGGGCAGTGTTTTGTACCCCACAGTGATGGAGGCCTCAAAAAGTGGGGAATTGCTGCATAACTGAACTACCTTCAGGGTTAAGCACTAAAACATACTCAAAAGATGCAGTGATCCAGGAATGTTCAGAATAATGGCATTGTTGATTAGAAACCAGGACTCTGGGCACTTAAATTCTTGTGTGTGTGTACACTTGTGCACAGGTGAAAGCCTGAGCACAGTCTTAGGTGTTATTCCTCAGGTACTGTACCACTATTTTGTAGACAAGGTTGCGCACTGGCTCTGGAACTCACTGAGTATCCACATTAGGTTAGCTGGCCAGGGAGTCCCAGGGCTCCTCCTTTCCCCACCTCCCCAACACTGGGATTACAAGTGCTCACCCACCTGGCTTTTTGTTAAAGTGTATATCCAGGGGGTGAAATTAGCTCCCAGGCTTGATGACAAGCACTCTACCGGCTCAGCCATTATTTCAGTCCTGGAACTGCTTGCTTCTCCTCTTACTTGCTATCCACATATTCCCCCCCNGCTATCATGTTTGTCTTAGCTAGGGTTTCTGTTACTGTGAAGAGATACTATGACCATGGCAACTCTTATAAAGGAAAAACATTTAATTGGTGTGGCTTACAGTTATAGAGATTTAGTCCATTATCTTCATGGTGATGTGCAAGACAGACATGGTGCTGGATAGGTAGCTGAGAGTTCAACATCTTACGCAGGCAACAGGAAGTGAACTGCCTCACTGGGTGTGGCTTGAACATATATGAGACCTCAAAGCCCACCTCCACAGTGACATACTTCCTGAAACAAGACCACACCTACTCCAACAAGGCCACACCTCCTAATGATGTCATTCTCTTTGGAGGCCATTTTCTTTCAAACCATCACAGTGTTCCATGAGCCTCACAGAAGATGAGAATTTTCTCATTTAGAGATGTTAGCTTGCCCAGGATCTCCAGGTGGGAATGGCAGCATTAGGATCCATGCCTGTCCATGCCTAAGATGTAGCTGCAGTCAGGGCTTCATGCTGCCTTTTATTGCCTCTGGGCCCGATCAAAACAAACAAACAAACAGACAGACAAAAATCTGTATCTTTCCTTTACTTGATACAGGTCCTAATCAGGGCTGGTGACAGTGGTGCTTAAGGTAGCTAACCTCCTGTGATACCTTATTCTGCTACAGGTGGGCAGAATAAGGACTCTAAAGCAAGCCTGAGCTATTGGGGGAGGGAGCTTCTGGGCCAGCTAGAACCCCCCCTTTTTTTATGCTGATCTTGTTACTTTGCTAACCAGCACATGCTGGTATATGCTGTGTTCTGTGTGAGGGTGGTGGCCATCCTACTCAGCCTCCTCCACACCTTTGAGCCTACTTTTATTGTTATTCCCATTTTACAGAAGGGAGACTGAGGCTCCCAGAAGCTGTCTAAGAGCTACAAGTCCTGCTGGGAGCTAGTAGGCCTGGAATTTCACCCCACATCTGTCCTGTGTCATGACCTTCCCCAGCGTGGGACTGCTTCCTCTTCCTTTTGTGTCTTCTCTGTGTCTGTCTCAGGACCCAGGGTGGAAGGACCTCTCCCTTCCAGGAATGAGCTGGTGATGCCAACTTCCTGTAGGTACTGCCGGGACCATACTCTCAGACCTGCCTGTTGCTCTTTTTCTTTTCTAGTGCGCTGGCCACCCTCCTGCTGCTTGGTTCTCAGCTTGTTTGCCCACAGTCCTCTACTGAACATAGAAAGGTAAGTCTTGGCCACTTCCCTTATCCTTGTTCTGGCTGGAGGTTAGTCCCAGCTGATTCCAAGTAGAAGCCCCATTTCTGGAATATTCGCAGGCTTCTCATTTTTTCCATAAGTTGGATATGAAGCCGGTGCTCAGAGTCAGGTCTCTGAGCTGAGAGCTGGGCTGGCTTTGCAGCCTGTGTCACTAGAGACGAGTGGGAAAGCCCTGCAAAGGCTCGTGGGCAGAGGCCCCACTCAGGAGAGGGAGCCATGACAGAGCTGGTACCTGTGTAAGCACACCTGCAAGGCCATAGGCAGAGGAAGACTGGAAATGCAAAAGTGATGAAATGATGTGAGAGGAACCCCCGCCTCTGAGACATGGAGCTGTAGTCACTGATGGAGGGGCCCAGCCTCTACTGCTTAGTGAGGGCTCTGGGACAGAAGAACATGGCCTTTTGTCCTCCCATGGTGACTCCTGTTGATGCTTCCCTTTGATTAGTCTAGACCAGTGGTTCTCCACTTGGAGGTTGAACGACCCTTTCACAGGGATCGAATATTAGATATCCTGCATATCAGATATCTACGTTGTGATTTATAGCTAGCAAAATTACCATTATGAAGCAGCAACAAGATAATTTTATATGTTGGGGCTCACCACAACTTAATGAACTGTATTAAAGGGTTAAAGCATTAGGAAGGTTGAGAACCACTGGTCTAGAGAATTGACAAGAACCATGATTCAGTCCCCAGAGGCCAGCTTTCTAGGCCCACAGGACATGAAGAACTCATTTCCCCTCAAGTTCCACCCACCTCATGTAGAACTTTGCCCTGGGGCATTAGCCCACGTGCTGCTGCCTGGCCACGGAGCAGGGGCTCTGTCATTGTTTCCTGGGGCTCTGTCAGTGTTTCCTGAGAAGTAGACACGTGACGCTTGGCCAAAGTACCTCAAGTCCGGTTCTGCTCCCAGGGTCTCCAGAGGAAGAGTATTGAAGTGGGCTTGAGCAGATCTGGTCCTTGGCTAAGAGATGGTTTTCACAGGAAGTTCCAAAGGAAATGGACCGAGAGGAACACGTGCAAAGGGTTCGTCTGCCCCCAAGCAGTGTTTGCTGTTCTCATCTGATCTATTTAATTTCTTTCTGATCCGGGGATTACGTTTTGTTTATCTGAACCAGATAGAAGTCTCTATAGCATCTTGTTCCCCACTGGCAAGACAGCTCCGTGAATGTGGTTCTCACACAGGGCTGTAACTCTGGAGTAGAACCTGGCCTAGTTAGAAGCTCAATGCGGCACTTGTTGAATGACGAACGGATGGAATGACTGGGATCTGACCAAGGTCCAAACATTGTATTGCCAGATTGATTTGGAAATTTATAGCCTCTCACTCTGTTGTCCCATCCCCAGTCATAATTTTAATAAGCAGAAGACTGTAAAAAATTATTATTGTGTTCTCAGTTATTAATACTTGGTATTATTGGGACTAATAGTTGACTTGTCCTAATGGAGTTCTTTTTGTTCTTATTGATGCCCAAATATGCAAAGTTAAAATATTTTATAAATAATCCCATTGTTTTTTGCTGTCTCTCTTTGTCTTTAAAGATAACATGAATGATATATTGAGCCTCAGGGTAAAATATTCCCAAATAGATGTTACCTTCATTTTTCTTTTAAAAAATATTTAATTAAATTTCATTTAATATGAGTCAAACTGAGTTGAACTGACATCGGAGAGTCTTCACCCAGCAACTGATGGAAACAGATGCAGAGACCCACAGCCAAATATTAGGCAGAGCTTGGGGAAGGGGGAAGAAGGATTGTAGGAGCCAGAGGGGTCAAAGGCACCACAAGAAAACCCTCAGAACCCACTATCCTGGATTCATAGGGGCTCACAGAGACTGAACAGATTGCCAGGAAGCCAGCATGGGACTCACCTCGGCCCTCTTTATATGTTAGAACTGTGTAGCTTGGTATTCTTTTGAGACTCCTAACAGTGAGAGCAGGCGCTGCCTCTGACTCAGTTGCCTGCTTTCGGGACCCTTTCCTCCTATCAGATTGCCTCATCGAATCTTAATAGAAGAGAGATGCCTAGTCTTGCTGTAACTGACTGATATCCATGGGAGGCCAGCCTGCCCTGTATCTGAAGAGAAACAGAGGAGAAAGAGTGGATGGGGGAGGGTAGGGGAGGAGGGAAGGTGATGGGGGAGGAACTGGGAGGAGAGGAGGGAGGAGAAACTTTGATTGGGATATAAAACAAAAAACAAAAAAATGCATTTTGTGTATGTGTGCATGTGCGTGCATGTTTGCATGTGTGCGTGTGCATTTGTGTGTGTCACACATGCCAAGGGGCACATGTGGAGATCAGAGGACAATTTATGAGAGTCAGCTTTCTCCTTCCACTGTGTTGGTCCTGGGGATTGAACTCAGGTCATCAGCCTTGGTAGAAAAAACTTTTACCTGCTGAGCCATTTTGCCCACCACCCTCATCTTTCTCAAAGGTTTTCTTTTTACTGATAATGGAAACAGAAAGGTTTATGAGGTGCTTTAGAATGTTGATTTTAGAACACTAAGCTAAACAGTATCATATCTTGGTATGTAGTACCTCCTTGTCAAAATATTATTAAGAGCTTTGCAATTGAAGGCTAGGTTTAAACCTGCCTCCTGCCATTTATAGATTTCTTCACTCAGGGGAAAGACATCTCAGAACAGTTGTAGCTCATAATAAACACATGTGTCTTCTTGCCATGCGTCCAAGAAAAGAAGACACACGGGCTTCCTTGGGTGGTAGGTTGCTTTTCATTGTTTTGTTAGGGCCTTGTGCAACTATGGCTATTATCCTGGGGATCCCCAAAAACCTGGCAGGAAATGCAGGGCTGGCAGTAGTAGCATCCATCCATGAAGGCCTGCAAGAGGCAGACTAAGGAAATGCTTCTTAACAGGGTCTGAAACACTGTAAAGAGACAAGGCTAAGGGAATGCTGGTTAACTGAGCCTGCAACACTGTCTATAAGGAACTAAGACCAAGCATGCTCATTAACGGGGCTTGCAACACTGTCCATAAAGAGTTGTGGAGAATACTTTAAGTTTTTCTGGACCACGCTTTCTGTTACAGTCATTTATCTCCTGCTGGTCCAGAGGCAGCCAGAGGCACTGTGTGTATGAACAGTCACGGCTGTGTGCCAGTAAAGCCTTATTTACAAAAGTAGGTGGTGAGCCGGATTTGGCTGGTGGGCCGAAGTTTGCTAACCTCTGCTCCAAATTCAGGATGTAAAAGAAGGAACTAGGTCTCAGGATATAGTCCATTCAGTGGGGTGCTTGAGTTCAATCCCTAGAAGCCATTTAAAAATCCGGAAGTGATGGCACACCTTTGTAATCCCACCATTGGGAGATGGAGACAGGGGGATGCCTGAGGCTCACTGAGCCATCATAGCCCACTTGGTGAGTTCCAGATCAGCAAGAGAGCTTGTTTCAAAAATGAAAAAGTGGTGGATAGTGACTGAAAACAACGCCTGAGGTTTTCCTCTTACCTGCACACATGACATACATGGGGCATATATGTGCACATGAATACATAGGAACACACACATATGTGTGCTCATACACACATGTATTTTGGAATCTGAAGGAGGAAATAGTTTCTTATTGGGACTTGAAAGAACAGAAGGGAATTGGGAGAAAAATCACATAGTTTTTTATTAAAATAAGATTTATAATTGCTATCCAGTTGCTTTTATTACATAAATACATTCATAACTTGTAGTGGTAAGGCGAGCAGGCCTGCTTGGTTGCCACTCTGTAGTGAAAGGGGAGAGCCTGCTTTTCGTCCCGCCTGGCTCCCGCACGGCTAGCTTATACCCCGAAATA